>VOPJ01010357.1:0-59942 GCA_014673585.1 Semibalanus balanoides | reverse complement strand
GCCCAGTAGAGTGTGACGTCAGTCAGTACACTCCCTGACGCCGGTCCCTTACCCCTAATTACCCCCGCGCCTGTGTTTTCTATACGAGGAAAGCTGACCGGCGTAGCCAATATTCTACACCAGACTATAACCGTGACGTCGTCTCACCAGCGGCTCGATACTGAAGATCGGGTGCTGGAAGGCCTCCTCTGCGCCGGTCTCGGTGTGGTCCCGGAGAGCGGACGGCGGCAGCTGCACTCGGGCGCCGGCCGTCAGACTGGCCATCAGGGATGGGTCGACCGGGGTCCTCTCACCGGCCGGAGCACTGCTGTGGTCATAGATCAGACTAGTCGTCAGACTGGCAATCATACCATCAGACTGGCCATCAGACTGACCATCAGACTGGCCATCAGACTGGCCATCAGACTGGCCATCAGACTGGCCATCAGACTGACCATCAGACTGTCCATCAGACTGGCCATCAGACTGGTCATCAGACTGACCATCAGACTGGTCGTCAGACTGACCATCAGACTGGCCGTCAAGACTGGCCATCAGACTGGATCGTCAGACTGACCGTCAGACTGGCCATCAGACTGGCCGTCAGACTGGCCATCAGACTGATCATTAGACTGGCCGTCAGACTGGCCATCAGACTGGACCGTCAGACTGGTCGTCAGACTAGCCGTCTGACTGGCCGTCAGACTGGCCATCAGACTTGCCGTCTGACTGGCCATCAGACTGATCATCAGACTGATCATTAGACTGACCGTCAGACTGGCCATCAGACTGGCCGTCTGACTGGCCGTCAGACTGGCCATTAGACTGGCCGTCAGACTGGCCGTCAGACTGACCATCAGACTGATCATTAGACTGACCGTCAGACTGGCCATCAGACTGCATCAGACTGGCCGTCTGACTCGGCATCAGGACTGACCGTCAGACTGAGCCGTCAGACTGGCCTCAGGACTGCCTCGGACTGGCCGTCAGACTGCCGTTTCAGACTGGCCGTCAGGACTGGCGTCCAGACTGGCCATCAGACGACCGTCAGACTGACCAATCGACTGACCATCAGACTGGCCGTCAGAACTGCCATTATACTGACGTCAGACTTGGCCATCAGACTGGCCGTCAGACTGGCCGTCAGGGACTGGCCATCAGACTGGTCATTAGCTTGACCGTTAGACTGGCCGTCAGACTGGCCGTCAGACTGACCATCAGACTGATCATTAGACTGACCGTCAGACTGGCCATCAGACTGGCCGTCAGACTGACCATCAGACTGGTCATCAGACTGACCGTCAGACTGGCCGTCAGACTGGCCATCAGACTGGTCATCAGACTGGCCGTCAGACTGGCCGTCAGAATGGCCATCAGACTGATTATTAGACTGACCGTCAGAATGGCCGTCAGACTGGCCATCAGACTGATCATTAGACTGACCGTCAGACTGGCCATCAGACTGGCAGTCTGACTGGCCGTCAGACTGGCCATTAGACTGGCCGTCAGACTGGCCGTCAGACTGGCCATCAGACTGATCATTAGACTGACCGTCAGACTGGCCATCAGACTGGCTTAATGCAGACGGGCCGCGACTGGCCATCAGAGGACCGTCAGACTGGCCGTCAGAACTGCCGTCAGACTGGCCGTCAGACTGGGCCGTCAGATCCTGGCCATTGTCAGACCTGACCTCAAGACTGACCGAATCAGACTGAGCCATCAGACTGACCATCAGACTGGCCGTCAGACTGCCATTAAGGACTGACCGTCAGACTGGCCATCAGACTGGCCGCAGAACTGGCCGTCAGACGGCCATCAGGACTGATCATAGACTGACGTAGACTGGCGCAGACTGCCGTCAGACTGGCCGTCAGACTTGCCGTCAGGACGTGACTGTCAGATTGCCGTCAGACTGCCATCAGGACTGGCATCAGACTGGCCATCAGACTGGCCGTCAGACTGGCCGTCAGACTGGCCGTCAGACTGGCCATTAGACTGACCGTCAGACTGGCCGTCAGACTGGCCGTCAGACTGGCCATCAGACTGGCCATCAGACTGACCGTCAGACTGACCGTCAGACTGACCGTCAGACTGGCCGTCAGACTGGCCGTCAGACTGGCCGTCAGACTGGCCATCAGACTGACCATCAGACTGGCCGTCAGACTGGCCGTCAGGGACGGATCAGCCGGGGACGTCCTCTCACCGGCCGGAGCGCTGCTGTGGTGATAGGTTAACGCTTTAGCTTATACCCACACACTTTACTGTAGCTCAATGACTCGCAAAGCCAGCCTTGTGTTTTGGAAGATCAGCTGGTGCAAATGCCACCCCGATTCAAAACAAAGGTTTCTTCCATCATTTCCAATCGAAGCTCCTCTCACCTGGAGTGGACCCGGGGCCGCTGGGCCGTCTCCTGGCGCCGCCACACGAACGTCGCCGGAGTGGCGCTCTTGTTGTACAGACGGAACGTCCTGAAACGCGCCGCAGCACGGTTAGCCCGGACTGTCCAACGTTACACAACTTCGGCAATATGATCACACGGTGCCAGCATAACGTAGCGACTTAATCACGCGACGATGCACCGCGGTCACTACCTTCTGGCACACTTACTTGCGCGACGTCAGCCCGATGAAGGTGGTGTCCATTCGGATGGTGTAGTTGCTGAGTCCTACGTCAACCTCTACACCGGTGCCGTGGACTTCCATCACCACTTTCTCGCCTGGCAGACGGAAACAAACGAGCAGATAATCCAGTCAAATTGGTGAAGAACCGTGAATATCTCCGTCACCGATGAGCGTTGAAAATAATGACGACACCATTAGTGATTACCGAGTCCAAACAATTGATCGTAAGAATATGTTCGGTAAAACAGCTTTACTCTTTACCAATGAGCCCAGGTTAAGAGTAGCGCATCGACATTGTGACCGAAATTCCAGTGTTGGTGGACAAAATGTCAGTGCATGGCAGGCCAGTCCGTATGCCGCTAAATAAGTGTCTGTAGGCAATGCTGAAGGCCGACTGAGCACGGATGTCATATAACAGCCCATATTGTAACTCATGACTCATGAGCACGATGTAAGGACTGTGTGTGCCCCAAGCCGCACACCTTGCCAGCAGCTTACCGTTGTCGTACGTGAGTAGTGCGTGCTCGCAGTGCTGGCCGACTGAGGTGGGCAGGAAGTGGATGGCAATCTGTGCCACATCACCGGCCGGTAGTGTCCCACAGCGGGGCTCCACAGTGAACGGTCTGAGGGACACGAGAGGGGCTCCACAGTGAATGGTCTGAGGGACACGAGAAACCGTCACCAGTGAACGGTCTGAGGGACAGGAGAAACCGTCACCCGTCACCCGTCACCCGTCACCCGTCACCCGTCACCCGTCACCCGTCACCCGTCACCCGTCACCCGTCACCCGTCACCCGTCACCATTCTTATCACCGTTACCGTCCCCATGGACGTTATTGTTACAGTTAACGTTCTTAAAACACAAGACATGAAATTAAGACAAGCACACAGCGATTCAAAATCGGTACTACTGTATCATTGTACGTACCTCCCTCATAATCACACGATTATAATATATGGTATCTGTTTTACTTCACCATACACATCCTCAGTAAAGAAACGCCCGAACATCGTCGATTCTTACTTGGCGACATTCAGCGAGAATTTGGCAGCCTTTTGACCGACATTTTTGACAGAGAGCAGCTTGGAAGTCTCGGCGTGGACGGGATGATTCTGAAAGACGATCCGGTCGGGGAAGTCTAGGATGGCGCGCGGGCCGATCGCTGCAACGGAACAAAACACACAAACGTCACCTAAACAACTTATCGGACGAAATGAACAAAACCAGGGCTACTTTCAAATGTCGTGATACGGCGTACATCACACTATAATAATTGTCCAAAGAACGAAGCATGCCATGGTGTAATGTTTGCATAGCAAATTAGCACAATAAATGCGAATTTCGATTTAAACGGAGTGTGCCTACTCACATTGCTTATTTGGAATTACTGACACTGGTCTACGTCCTATAGAACACCATTTTATGAATTGAACCATGACTTCATTTCTCCAGATTCACCCTAGTTGCTGAGATATTCCAAAGACTCTAGGAACGTGATGGAGTCGCAAAATTATCGGGTAGACTCCAGAAGGCTTCCGCTACTAGAAGTAATGCTAATATCGATTAAACTGATAGCATATTGTTAGCGCCGGCCGATAGCAATTCGACAAAACAGTTCATGCGCGCTGACAGCAACAGCCGAACAGAACCGTCTGTCCTACTCGCAACGCTTGATGTCCATTTTGTCGACGAAGATATGAATTTAGAGCTACGAAACTTGCACTTTATAAAGTTTACGGCGACAAAAACATGCTATGCAAAACTTGTCTCTCTGTCTTGCAAGATGAGACCGTAATTGTAGTGTCTTAGGCGTGACGCTTTACATAACATCTTCTTCCCTCTGATTATAGTGGCAATTGTTTCATCGATATACAAATATAACTAAAAATTCAACTAAAGGGGCTCCAAATGTAAATTGTATTGTACCCAACAGTGTAACCAATATTTCCTTACCGTAATAATAATATTTTGGGCATTCCAAAACAATAGGCACACTACCCTTAGGTCCGGTGTCATCACCTTCTCAAGACTCCAGCCATTAGTCTGCGGCAGCACCCTACACAAGGACGTCAGCCGCCGCCGCCTACCGCCATGTCATAGCCTGCTCCTGCTTCAGCTGCTGACCAGCCTGTCTGTGAAGGGCGGCCGGCGACAGGCTGTGCAGTGTGCAGCACTGACCCATGATTGGCACGGCGAACGTGACCTGGTCGCTGGTGCACTGCAGCTCGTAGTAGTAGTCGCACTGCTCCTCGGGGCGGAAGGTGACGCGGTAGGCGACAAACATGCCCGGCGCCAGCTTACCGCCCTGGGCCGACACCAGCGTCACCGAGATGTACGGCGACATGGACGGCATCACACGCAGCAGGTGCGGGATCTGACGGAGAGGGGATGGGCTGGGATGTACGGAGACATTGACGGCATCACACGCAGCAGGTGCGGGATCTGACGGAGAGGGGAGGGACTGGGATGTACGGAGACATGGACGGCATCACACGCAGCAGGTGCGGGATCTGACGGAGAGGGGAGAGACTGGGATGTACGGAGACATGGACGGCATCACACGCAGCAGGTGCGGGATCTGACGGAAGGAACTGGGATGACGAAGACATGACGCATCACACGCAGCAGTGCGAATTGACGAGAGGAGAGACTGGATGGACGACATGGACGCATCACACGCAGAACAGTCGGGATCTGACGAAGAGGGGTGATGGATGTACGGAACATGGACGGCATCACACGCAGCAGGTGCAGGATCTGACGTAGATAGGGGAGGGGGATGTACGGCGACACTGGACGCATCACACCAGCAGGGGGATCTACGAGAGGGAGGACTGGATTACGTAGACATGGACGGCATCACAACGCAGCAGGTGCGGGATCTGACGGAGAGGGAGGACTGGAGATGTACGGAGACAGAGCAATACACGCAGCAGGTGCGGATTGACGGAGAGGGAAGGACTGGATGTACGGAAGACATTACGGCATCACATGCAGCAGGTGCGGATCTGACGGAGGGGAGACTGGATGTACGAGACATGGACGGCATCACACCAGGCAGTGCGGATCTGACGGAGAGGGAGAGACTGGATGTACGAGACATGGAGCATCACAGCAGCAGGGTGGCTGATCTACGAGGGGATGACTGGGATGTTCGGAGACATGGACGATCACACGCAGCAGGTGCAGGATCGACGAGAGGGGGGGCTGGGATGTACGGCACATGGACGGCATCACACCGCAGCAGGTGCGGGATCTGAGCGGAGAGGGGAGGGACTTGGGATGTACGGATAATGCGGCATCACACGCAGCAGTGCGGATCGACGCAGATGGGGGAGGGACTGGAAATGTACGGAGACCCATGGACGCTCCACGCAAGCAGTGCGGATCTGACGGAGAGGGAGAGACTGGGATGTACGGAGGACATGGAACGCATCACATGCAAGGTGCCGGGGGGATCTGACGAGGGAGATGGATGATACGAAAAGACATGGACGCCATCACACGCAGCAGGTGCGGGATTGACCGAGAAGGGGAGAGACGATGACGAACATGGACGGCATTCACACGCAGCAGGTGCATCTGACGGAGAGGGATGGACTGGGGCTGTACGGAGACATGACGCATCAACGCAGCAGCTTGCAGGATTGACGGAGAGGGAGGGCGGATGTACGCGACATGGACGCATCACACGCAGCAGGTTGCGGACTGTCCCAACCACTGAAGTAAGATTATTAAACGGACTTACCCTATACAGAGATTTGACGGAATCGCTAGCAGCAATTACGATGTCTGATGAGAAGTCATGTTTTAACACATTAAGTGATATCGTCCATCGATTTACTGTCCTCGATTATACAACGTAGAAATAACGTCAATGAATTAAAGTCAAGGCATTGTCACCGCCGTTTCCACATGCACCAGCTCTGCTCAGTGTCCTCTCTTTATCCCATCACCTGCAGACCGGCTGGTCGGTGTATACTCACGCAGTCGTCGTTGCGGAAGATGACCTGCTGCTCCTGAGTGTCGCAGCGGCCGAACTTCTGGAAGACGACCCGGTGCGGGATGACGGTGAACGCCTTGTACGGCCGGTGGCCAGCGTACAACCGGTCCAGCTCCCGTTTGTCAGAGTAGGCCCGGTGTCGCTCCGCAGTGGTCATGCACATCTCACGCTTGTATTGAGAGGGCCGCATCTGCACCGCACGACCAATGTCAGTAGTGTGCAGGCCGGCACCGTGGAAACATTCTACAGCCGTGAACAGGGCTTGAGTCTTAACACTAACGATCAAATGGCATTACTGAAATTAGAACATGTCATCACTGAGAAGCGAACGGTTCGTGGTAATACTTAGCGGTACGATGTAGCAAACATATTGCCGTATTGCCGACAAAACCAATATTGTATCTGATTTTGTATTACACAGATTTGAATAGTACGCAGAGCGTTACAAGCCAAATGTAGCCTAGATGACATCCACTTAATCGCTGAGTCCCCAAACACAATAGGCTTCCTAAAGTCATAACAATCACCATCATCATCAAGTACGAAACCAACGATCAATGAAAAGTAAAACGATTTGTTATTAAACACAGGTGGCAAGCTTAGCACATTGTCACATATGATTACCTGCTCGGAGGATATACTAGAAAATTTGATTAACTCACCATATCGGTCTTGATGGCGGGCTGCGGCCGCGCTTCTGGCCTGGGAAGCGGTGTCGGCCCGTCACCCATCCCCGACATGGCGCCGCCACCACTCTGAGCCATCGTCCTGCCCGATCGTTATACGGCTCCTGTAACAGAAGGGCATCATGATGGCCCTTAGCACTTCCCAGAGTGCTACGTAGTACCCACTACCCAGATGCGGATCCAGGGAGAGGGTGCCAATCCGATCATGCACCCCCTCTCCCCCCCAAGAAGAAAATCAGGGTAAAAATTACAAATTTTCTGATATAACAAATAAGCCACTTTTGCAAAAGGAAAGTTTGTTTTATGGCAGCAATCAATGCATAAGCAAGCAGAATCCGGTAAGTTTTCAGAATTATTTGAGACTTTTGGGGTTTTGCCCCCCCCCGAACCAGGCACGTAGCCAGGATTTTTATCAGGGGGGCACGTCGGAAAAAAAAATCAAATTTTGCTTGAAACTAGCGTACCATAGTTGCTAAGTTCAACAGCGATCTCCGCCCCCGTCCAACCAACTAACAATTGAGTGGGGCCCATTTGGGTAGAACTCGGGTTTGCCCGACGTATTTGGTTGGGCTAGCCAGGACTGTAACTTGGGTTCTGCCTGGCGTATGAAACACTTACGCCAGGCAGATCCCAAGTAACAGCCTGGGCTAGCCCAACCAAATACGTCGGGAGAAACCCAACCTAAGCCCGAGCTTGAACATCTGCCCGAGCTAGCTTGGGCAAAGCCCGAGTTGCTCCGTACTTTTAAACCACCGGTAACTGTTTTCCCTCGTTGCCTAGTCCAAGCACGTGCGGCACGGGCTGCTCGGGCTTGTCCGAGGACAGCCCAAGCTGCCTAATGCACTTTTAACCAGCGTATAATGTGGTCCCACACTGGCTCACTGTCCAAGTAGGTGCTCGGAAAGGCCCCGACTCAGGCTGATGGGGTCCTGACTGTGCTGTGCTGTGTTATGCCCACCCTGGCAGAGGAGGTGGCAGGTAATTTCGGCAGAGAGATTCAAGGCCGTATACCCCTATCATTAATTATCGGTGCTTCATAACCGACATCCACCCGCCCCTGGCAAGACAGTCACTATGCTCTGCACATAAAATCCACATGACATTGATTTTCACTGACTGGCATAAGGATAATAGTATAGCGCCGGCAGTTCCCCAAAGCCTTCAGATCTGTCGATGAAACGCCCAATAAACATTTCGATGTCGGGCCGACGTCGGCATCTCGGCAGCGGCATGACGACGTCGGCCCGATGTCGGCTCGACGTCGGCTGCACATCGGATATGTCCGCTTATGCCGAGGTCCAGCCGACGTCCAGCCGAGGTCAAGCCGATGTCGAGCCAACGTCGGGCCGACGTCGGCATCTCGGCAGCAGCATGCCGACGTCGGCTAGACCTCGGCTGGACGTCGGCATAGGCGGACATATACGACGTACAGCCGACGTCCACGTCGGCATGTTTACTGGGCGTCCATCAGAAGGTACATGAAGCCCGCAACTACACGCACGCATCACGATCGCTATCATTGATCGTGTGTTGGACCGCCGGCACCATGACCAACGACTGCTACAGCATTATTACACTGCGCTGTTTCGGGACGGTTGCAGCCAGTGAACTTTTACAATATATAACCTTCTGACTTTACAAATGCTACTTCCGTTCGACACATTAGCATATACCTACTTTATCAGCCGTTAATTTTTCAGATCTCATGACATCTCCCTTTGCATTGTTTTCGCGACCTGTCTCATTTTCTCAGCGTCAAACTGTCTGCCTAAATCCTACATGCATTTTTAGTTTTAAACAAATTAAGGTAATGTCTGTTTTTGGTAAAACAATACGAAAAACGGATTGCTTCTTAGTTCTGTAAAGCCCCATCTGTTGAGCGGCAACTCAACAACATGTACGATAGTATGCATTCGGCTCGCAAACTTATCATCCGCCTTCGCGAAGCGCAGTTCGTCGTGGATTTCGGTCCCTGTCAAGCCCAAGGCTGTATAAATCAAGCCCAAGACGAACCCGAGCTGTGCCCGAGTGATGAATTCTGGTCGGGCATTTAGCCCGATAATAGTGGCAAGCAGCGTTGTTGGGCTCAACTCGGAAACAACTTTTTGGGGTGGACCAAATAAACATGCCGACGTCGGTTTTACGTCGGCCCGATGTCGGCTGAAGTCTGAACGTCGCATATGTCTGCCTATACTGACGTCCAGCTGAGGTCCAGCCAACGTCGGGCCGACGTCGGCATGCCGCTGCCGAGATGCCCACATCTGCCGACGTCAGCCCGACATAGGCCCGACGTCGGCTGGACGTAGGCTGGACCTCGGCATAGACGGACATATCTGACGTGTAACTGACGTCGGGCCGACATCGGGCCGACTGCCTGTCGAGATGCCGATATCTTGATCTTTCGACGTCGGCCCGACATCAAAATGTTTATTGGAGAGCGCTGAGTCCTCAGCCCCCCCCCCCCTCCTAATACATATAGATTCGCCGCTGCATACCGGGAAGTCACAATCTTACCGACAGGTGTAAAATCCAGAAGGTATAACATATGCTGGAAATTGAATAAAACAACACTTACGATTCAAATCCATTACCAATTGCATTAGTTCGGGCATCAACGCTGATGTAGCGGAGCTATCTCACGAGACACGAATGGGTGATCAAGATACCGGTTGAGCCAAATTTGATGTTATTGGATGACTACATTAGATGTCATATAATACGCCAAGCAAGTTCTATTCTCTTTATTTAATCATGTAATTATCTCCATTCAACTCACGGTAGCTCGAAATATACGAAATATATTCGAAAACATATGGCAGCATTACTTGATATGTTGTCATGGTAACAACCACAAAGCGGATAGACTAAAAGGATTAGTATATACTATATTTCTAGTTCTAAGCAGTTATACTAGTGATGAAATACGACAATATCTGGGAAGACACATTTGGGAAGTTATAATTTTTGATATTTTAATCCAAACTGAAATGAATATGAAACATTTTCAAAATATTTCATAAAAAATAGCAAAAAGCAAATACAATTTCATTTGGATTATTGCTCCAAAGGATTTAGAGCTACCAGATTTTTCAAGAACTCTTTGTGACAATATATGTCCAGCTGTTAATGTTCATGGGTACTTTGTCTGAAACGTTAGGTAAATTAAATTCTAGTATTTTGTTTATTATTTCTATATCTTTATACAGTTAATTTGACCACCAAAGATTGTGAAATGTTTGTCCATTTTATTGGGACATAAATGGCGCCATAGAAGCAAATCCCATTGCGTGTTGTCGGCGCCTGTGCTGCTTCGCACGTTTTCACGTTTGGCACCACAGTAAGTAAAACATACGGTGTTGCTTAGCAAAAACTGTAATTATTTAAAGTGTATGAATGTAAAAAGTTGTTTTCTCACTTTTCTGGCACCTTTTTGGTAAACCTGATCGGATTATTGGAGTGCTGTGTGTTCCACAGCAAACTGGGATCGCTACGAATACGATGAAGGTTGAAGTGTGTTGGACGCTTCATGTCATTGGTCTCAGACTAATTTTACTGTCATCAGACATTTTCCTCGCAATTATTTTCGGATTTGTTTATGTTTTTTGAATGGGAAGCAATTATCTTATCTCTCTATGTATCACGAGTCCATCCAATATTCTGCTCAGTTGTGAAGCTTACTTTCCTTATATTTAATTAAGTGGGGGTATTGGCCAATATTGCACCAATAGTTATTAGTTAATCCCTATAATATACCCACCAATCGATTATAAATAGTACATTTAGTAACTGTAGGTGTGTTTCCTAAGACATTTTACACTATAACTAATTTCAACTTCAATAATTAATATATTTCCGCATTACTCATGTCGCTCATCTCAAAACTTTGTTCACTTAACAACTGACACCTTTAAGTAGTTTCTAGATAAGCAGCCCCATAATTATCAGGATTAATTAATGCAATAGCTGATTGTCTCAATCTCCATCCCATTTGTAAACCACCCGAGCTAATCCTGACTCTAATATCCCTTACCTCATAGGGATGTTTTGAATTGCTGCCTGAGGCTGTGCCACATAAACTCCATCCAGCCAGCGGAATTAGGCTGGATGGAGATATTTAAGAAAATCTTAATAATTTTTTGGGAAATAATACTTTCACCACCTTCATGACTCTCATTTACAACTTAAATTCCCTCAATTACAACTTAAATTCCCTCAATAACAACTTAATACAAAGAGCAACCTTTTCACCTCAGCTCCACATTTTTAACCCTCATTTCAAACTTTTTGTAGTTGTGGTGTAATCGTTATGAGCATCGAGCATTGATGACTTTATTGGTGTCTCATGGCAAAGTTTAGTTAAACCAATCTCCACCCAGGGTTAGTTTTGAATCTCCATCAGCAGCGATAAATTATAAAGGTTAGGTAAGGTTTTATTAGAATCCCTCCAGAAGGTTCCAGAAAAGATTTTGGGACAAATAATTGCAGTAGAGTATTTTGTCATAAACCAGTGTCTTCATTAAACCAGCTGCACCGCCCGGCCCTTACATTGCCTTTACACTGTGAAAGGCGCAAAATGAGGGTTTTAAGTGAGAAATGAGGGACTTTAAGTAAGAAATGTTGGATTTTAAGTTAAAATATATCAAAAGTTGTAAATGAGGTTGTTTTAGGCTTTAGAAAAGACAAGAAGATGAGGTAAGGGGAAAAAGTGGGATAGAAGGGTTTTCAAGGTGCCAATTAATTGCAACCCTAATTTTTTAGACAAATCTTGATATTTTGACATCTTAAGAATTTGGGGCTGTCAATCTAGACTTTCGGGGGTGTTACCATCCAATATATCTTGGAGGTGTGTTGCTGAAGTATTACTGATTTGCGTTGGGTAAGATACCTTATGAATAACAACAGGTACACAATAGTGTTTTAAAGGATATGTAGCGACTGATTAGTTAAGTTAAGTAACTAAATAGTTAAGTTTTGTAACATTAAAAATGTTGTGGAATGTTGGCCAGTATGACCCATTAATTCCACAGTCAGGTGAACATTGAAGGGTCAATCCTCTCATCTCAGTTTGCACTCCAAACATCCTTGAAGCTCCTTCAAACTGTTATGCTGGCTTTGCATGGCTCATTTAAGGGTCTCTAAATGTTGATTTTAACAATCACCCCCTAATGTATTAGATGTTACCAAACTTAACTTTTTGGTTACTTTGCATCTGTCCAGTACCTTGACTTGTATTTTATTCAGAATGTATCTAACCTAATAATATTAGAACACAAAAATTGTCAGATGATTACAAGTGTACTGTGTTCACTGTTCACCCATAGCGATTGTGGACTTTAATACACAGATGAAGTAGGTAGGTTTGGTTTAGGTTTGTATAATGACCTAATTTGGCATAGTCATTTTGGGTGACAATATCCAGAAAGTTCAAGGGGGATTAAGGAGGCATTGTGTCATGTCTGGCTTGGAAGTTGTCCAACTTGGCCTTGCACAGGTTGACAGTTTCCGCAGCCACAACTTCCTCTGGCAGGCTGCTCCACTGGTTAACCACCCTTCTACTGAAGAATTTACTTTTTTGAACTCTGTTTGATCTCAGTTTGATGAGCTTCAGGTGATGTCCTCTTGTTCTTGTGTTTGTATCCATTTCAAAGAACTGATCTCGATTTACCTTGAGCTTCCCAGGGATGGTTTTATTTGTTTCGATTAGATCTCCTCTTCTGGCCTTGTCTTCTATTTTGATGATCTTGAGCTTTTTAATCTTTCTTTATATGACAAGTTCTTGATATTTTTAACAAGCTTTCTTGCTCTATGCTGTACTCTCTCAAGTGCATGGAAATATTGTCTCATATATGGACTGGCAGCCTGCAGACAGTATTCTAGGTGTGGCCTTACATAAGTGGTATATAGGAGCCGGAAGTGTCTTCAGTTAGTCTATTGAATGCACGTTTCAACAGCCTAAGAGCAGACATGGTCTTGTGTGCTGCTTTTGACAGTGCAGAGTTGGTAATTAGGAATTGGTTATGGTTATTCCAAGATCTTTTTCTTCTGAGGTATCATGTAGGACTGAAGAATTGCCTGATTCCACTCACATTTTATAACTTCTCTTGCTTTTAGATGCTCCACATTGCAATACTTTCCATTTTGATGCGTTAAATTTTAGCATTCATTTGCTTGCCCAATTATTAATTGATGAGATAGCATGAGGAGGTGAGATAGCAGGGCCCAGACACATCCTATTTCCTAATACAGGACATATCATGCTATTGACAATTTATGTATTGCATTAGTATCATCTACATCACCAATGGCATGACAAGTTAGGTGTCAGGACATGTCCAGTGTTACCAGTAGCTCTACCAGTAGGCAGTACCTGTAGCTCTTCGCAGTCATGGTTGTTACTCACTTGTTTAAAATCGCTCTGTATATCTTTGTGTCGTCAGCAAACATCTTTGTGCCTCTCTGCATTGCGGTTGGCAAATCGTTCGTGTAGATAAAAAGTATAGGTCCCAACACGGATCCCCGAGGGACTCCACTGACCCCCCCTCCCCCCTCCAGTCTGAAGGTAAGCGTGGTTCAAAGTAATCCAGAGTTTACTTGGAAAAATCAGGATCGCCCATGATGTCGTTGGAACTATTGTAATCACATAATCAAACGTGACCTAACCTTTACAGCAATTACAGTCAAAGTGACCCACATTTAGAACGCTGCGCTCGTTGCGCTGTAGAACCTACTGCGGGGCTTACCCCCCACAGACCCCCCGACCCTCTTGTAGACAAAACCTAACCATACAGCGCCATAAATATGTCCTGTGATGTCATATCCGGTCCGCCGTGAACTCCGTCTATACTTGCTGTATCTGATTGGCAGCTGTTGCGTAAACAAAGTTTTGGCGTCGGGGGAGGCGACGGAAGCATGAGGTATGAATTATTGAAGTTAAATTTAGTTATAACATAAAATATCTTGGGGAAGACATCCATAGTTACTTAATGTGATATTTTGTATCATTTGGTAGGTATATTATAGATATTAACTACTAACTAAGGAGGGGACGTCCGTTGATACTGCCCTCCAAACCCTTTAAAAAAAATCATTCAACCTATTCTGAGCTCTTCCAAAACATAATTTTAAGCTGATGAAATGAAGTGTTTTTCAGGAAGTGTTAAGAATTAATGGCGTGGTTAGTTCATCTGCAATTGTAAATTGTATGCTGATCTGCTATTGCATAGCAGAGATAGAAGAGTAGGGACTAGGATAAATGGTCATACCCCCCTCCCCCCCCCCCAGGGCCCAGACACATTATATTCCCTAATTCAGGACATATCATGCTATGGGCAATTTATGTATATTGCATTAGTATCATCTACATCACCAATGGCATAACAAGTTAGGTATTGTAACATTTTTTTGTATAAATTTAGTCCGAATGTTTTCGTTTTGTATGGATGGATTTCCGAACTCAGGACCTGCGCTAAGCAGAGCTTGTTGCGCAGGCCCTGACCCCACCACCCGATTGTACAATTCCTGTTGGTTGGCAGAATTTAGACGAAAGTTGTGCGTGCCTGACATATCTGGACACGGTCCGTCCCGCTCACTGACGTCACCTGACCTTCAGTGCGACCGCTGCCACTGGCCGCAGGCCATCCTATGTCAGGAGCAAATAGGCGAGCGCCGAAGCGACTCGAACCCAGGGCTGCCACTACCGGGATAGGCCAGAAGCCCAGCGCTCTCCCGACTGAGCTACAGGGGCGGACATGTTTAGTGTTACCAGTTTTCTACTCTATATGTAAATATTGACAAATATAATTTACAAAGACCATTTTCCCAAAAACTTATTCATTTTTAAGCAATTTAGTTTTGAATTTGCAAAATAGGTTTATGCAAGTGCCGCCGCTGATTGGCTGACAGCCACTTCAAGATTGTTGGTCCTGGGAGCCCGGACGACCTTTATTTCTATAACTTTGGCTGAATTCAGGATTACCCACTGCGAGTGCGATGTAAAAAACGCGTCATAGTTTGAATTTAAGACGCCAGAAATGTCTGAAGATGTACCATATGGTGCATACCATGTCAAATCGCACAAAAAAGAGTGGTTTCGTACCCGACCCCCTCCGATTTTGATAAAAATGGGTACACATGTAGTGTCAAGTGAGAGAAAAATGCACACCAACTTTTAGATCCCGGTGACCTGTAAGGTCAGATTTAGAGGCCATCAAAGTTCACGACTTTTTGCGTACTTGGTATCAATCAAACGCTTATATCTTCTGTGTTAATGGAGTTAGCGGAATCAAACTTTTATCGAATATTCTTAAGTGTTTCACCATTCAGAAAACGTCGAAAAAAGGTTAGGTGAACTAAATGTGATCTTTGACCTTTTAATGTCAAAGTCATAAAATGCATTTATTTTATTTATTTTAATGTTTACCTCCTCGTAAAAAGGCCGCACTTGGTACAAGGAATGACCTCGACATCCTCTAAGGGTGTGCAGAAAAAAGGGCGCGAGACTTTTTCAACTTTTTGAGAGCCGCCCTTTGAGTATGGAAGGGAGCGAAATAGACAAAAGTGCCCCGAGCTATTTTCGCCATGTTGCTTGCGATAATGAAGATTTCCTCCTGGTCCGAAATTGGACGTGAAATTTTAGTGGTCAGCTTAACATTTGATGTTGTATTCGGTTTCCAGGTTTTCCAGATCGATCTGACCTCGCATGAACCTTGTAAAAGTGTTATGGAAGCCTACAAATGCGTGTTTGCCAATGCTAGGAACCGCCCTTAAATACTCTAAGCGTTATTTGTGATTCACTTTCACCCATCACAATGTCAAGGTTATGTTACACCCCCCCCCCCCCCCTCCCTTACCACCACCACCACCAACCCTGTGCGCAGCGTTATTATGAATAGCCCTTCTCAGTATAAAAATGGGAAAAATTTACTGAGCATAAGTCCGATTTGAGAGTGAAGGCCGAGTGTCATTTTTTGCTAATGCCCATGCAAAGTGTCCATGCGATGATATTGGTGGAACGTTAAAAATGTTAGACAAAAGGGGTTAGTCTTCAAGGAACGCTTATCGAAACTCCGCAACTTTTTGTCAGTTTCTACAAAATCATGCCTTTGGCACGCATGTGGAATATTTTCCAATGTCCGAGTGGATAAAACAAGGTAAAATGCTGAAAGGGAGATTTTCGGCTGCTCGCATGTGCCGGCGAAACCAAAATGTACACACTCTGTGTGTCCGTCTTTCGCTGAATGCAATGGTGATCGTGAAATAACGCTACGCACCGGTGGTGGTGGTAAGGTGCAACATAACCTTGACATTGGGATGGAGAAAATTAATCACAATAACGTACAGTGATTTAAGGGCAACAAGCAACACTCAGCAAAAAGCTTGCTCAGCAAAAAAAAAAAAAAAAAAATGTGGTGTTAACGTAAGGTGCGGTTGTCGCGTTGGTATAGGGAGCGGTCAACTCTGTAAAGGCTTAAAAAGGCGGTTCCTAGCATTGGCAAAACGCATCTGTGGGTCATACACTATAACAAGGTCATGTGAGGCCATGCGAGGTCATATAAATATAAAGACCTGGAAATCGAATACACACATCAAATGGAAGCTGCCCACTAAATTTCACGTCAATCAGACCAGAGAAACCCTCAATTATCGCAAGCAACATGGAAATTAGCCCGGGGATTTGTATATTTCGCTCGCCATTTCATATTCCAAAAGGCGGTGTATCAAAAAAATTAAAAGTCTCCGCCTCTTTGTTCTGCACACCCTTAGAGGATGTCGAGGTCATTCCTTGTACCAAGTGCGGCCTTTTTACGAGGAGCAACATGAAAAAAATGCATTTTAGATTGACATTACAAGGTCAAAGGTCAATATTTATTCACTTAACTTTTTTGACGTTTTCTGAATGGTGGAAACACTTAAGAAATATTCGATAAAAGTTTGATCCGCCTAACTCAATTAACACGAAGATATAAGCGCTTGAATGATACCAAAGTAAGCCAAAGTCGTGAATTTTGATTACCTTCTAAAACTGACCTTAGAGGTCACGGGACCTAAAGTTGGTGTGCTGTTTCTTTCATTTGACACTACATGTGTACCAATTTTTATCAAAATCGAAGGGGGTCGGGGCTATTCTTGTGCGATCTGCCATGGAATGCACCATATATCATTCGGCAGCATAATGGTCTTCTCTGTGTCTCATACTAGCTCAACAATGACGTTATTATCCCAGATTTTAAAAACATTTTGTTTATAAAGTTAAGTGACTTTCGAGAAACAAATATCACCATCGTGTTCAACAGCACTTACTACATATTTCGACTACAACCTATGGAAAAGTCTGATACGGAAAAACATTTTTTTCGCGAGCTTAAGTTTGCGGATTAACCTTTTGTACGTGCATGCATTTATCTGATGACTTTCAAAGCATTGGCCTTATGGTGAAGTAATATTATTAGATGCATGCAATCAATTGTTACCATTAGTTCTTTCCAAGTGTGTGTTTTTCTTTCTGGAGATTTTGGAGGATAATCTGGCACAGCGGTAACATGCTTGCCTTCTGTGCCGGTAACTGGGGACCAAATCCCCCGGTGGGTCTCTGAAAAAGTCAACTCGGCCCCCACATACCACTCGGAACAGGGGGTGAGTTCCAATTAGCGCCTTGTTCCCAAGAGGATATGTCCACAAAACATTAATGGGAATCTTTCAGTCATTTGCTTGCCAGCGTTTGACGTTATTTTTATTTTTCAGGTCAATCATCGCTTGAGATATTAGTTCTTGAAAGGTCTTGCTGGATTTTGAAAGCCTGGTATTAAAAGAATATATGAAAGGTCAGTATTTTGAAAGTGTCATGCTGTGTTCATGCTGCTTGTGAATGAAAACCATTGCGTTGAAAATTATATTTGGTAGCCAGGCGACTTAGTTGTTATTTCGCTTTTGTGTGTGATACTGCTGAAGATGTTCTAATTTCTTGTCACTTTCAGATGCCTCCTAAGAAACCGAACGCACCATCAAAAAAGAATGAAGAAAAGAAAAAGGCTAAAACTGTTGAGGTAAGCGATTAACCAGCGATATAATGGGCGCCGTGTGACCTTCGCTGTCGGAGCGCGCTAAAACATCCATTATCATCATAACTAACAATACACGAAATGCAACGGTCAACAAATTTACCAGAAATTAAACTGCTAGCACTTCTTTCATAAAAATACGCGAGTTCAACTTAAGTAAATAAATATGATGACTTAACTGATGGTGTCAATCGATCACTAAAATTTTGGTAACCCCAAAAATTGTGTGACCTATTTGGTAATCGGTTGGTCAGGCTTATACATTTTTGGTCACTTTTCGGACAGCGTAATTTTGAAAATAAAAAAATCGTCACATTTTTACGTATTATAATTTCTATCCAGCAAATTGATGCTTAATTTGCTCGAAATTCAACCAATTAATACTAATACTGAATATAATACATCATTATTATATCAGGATAGAAGATATTGCTCACAAGAGTATGTGGGGTCCTTAAAAATAAGTATTGTATGCATTATACAATATACATTATACATCTACATAATAAAGGGCAAATGGAAAACCGTTTGACAGTTATGGAATCGAAAACCCTTGGTTATGGATACAAAACCCATACGTTTTCTGAATCAGCATAATGACAGGAAGGTTTTGGACAAAACAAAATATATAATATTTTTATCATGACCTATCTTGGTCACAAAATGACCTTGACCTGAGGTCAAATTTTGAAAGTCACGTTACCAGTTCACCATGTATATGTGTCAAAGCGTCTAGACGAGACAAACACGATGGTGTTAAAATAATCGCTCTATCCTTTTTAGATAAAAAGTTATTCGGGAAAACAAATTCCACCAAAAACTACATTTTTTACCTCTGATGACCTCTGGAGCCTTAATTATTGATTTGAGCTCAATTTTGTAGACAACCAATCAGATGGCCTTTATAATGAGCTTTCGATTGCTATTTCCGATTGTTACTAGCTATCATAGTTCACGAGACACGGGGTTGTTTGAAGCAAAGTAAAAAACTGTGAAAGTTGACCTTTAATGACCCGTATCGACCTCAATATTGAACTTAGCTAAAAATAGTATCTGTAACTTCGAATGTGCATGTTGAGAGCTTTCGAACGTTTTTTTTCCGCGTCTTTTCACCCCTTTTGGTTTTCGAGTTAGAAAGGGAGTAAACTCCCCCCACCATGGCGAAGTTGTCTCGGAGCCCCCCCCCCCTCACAGGGCGAAGTTAATCTCGAAGGCCTCTTGGTCTGGGATAAGGCAGAAGCACAGCCATGTGTCCATCCGGCCAAGGATGCTCTATCAGCAGGATATGATAAAGGTTAGGTAGGTAAGGTTCCGATTATGCTTCCAAATAACGCATGGCACAATTCAATCTCCCACATTAATCCTAAGCTGTGTGTTCGGGGAAGTTCAATAAGTGGAGCCGGTTTTTCGGCATTTGATGGAAGTAACGAGCTGAACCACGCATTTGTTTCAAGTGGTGGCTTTGTTGTCAGTATTGTTAACATTCTTATAGCATGGAAAGTGTAATCTTTGGACGTGACTAGGGAATGCATTTGTTAAGTTATGCTTAACTACGCACCATTTAAAAAATACATCAAGTGTGTCATTATTGCTAACATTAGATAATGAATTGCCCGGGCAACGCCGGGCATCCCAGCTAGTATTACATACAACCACCACCTACAATTTCGAAATGTGGTCAAATTTGAACATTTTTGTCTTAAACCCACATCGGTCGGTATTTGGTCAACCAAAATGCCTCCTGTTTGGTATCGGATTGGTATTGGTCAGGAAATTTTGGGAAAATGACGTCACTAGACATAACCTTCGCCCTACACTCTACAGGCCTGAGGGTTTTTCTTGAATAACAAAATAATAATAAAAAAACATGCGGTGCATCTTTCTGAAATTTTAAGTAGCTTTGTTTACAACAATTATACGTATGCTGTCAAAAATTCATTGAATTTGATTTAGTAGTTTGGGAGACAATGATGCTTTAGTGACGTCATGTTTGTGAGAAAAAAAACGTTATGTGATTGAAAAATCGTAGAAATCAGAGTTTTGCAGCAAACCAAAAATCGCAAAGATAGAAAATGACATTCTCTTTAAAATGTTCATCTTGGAAATCCGAAATTTGAGTTTAAAAAAATGAAACCAAGACATTCAAATATGTCAAAAACGGAATAGATGTGAGAGAACTAATTATAAACAATACCCAAACCAAATTTAAAAGCAATATCTCTATGTTTGACTGAGTGATGGCTTCCTAAGTGTTAGAAACTTATGACGTTATGCATAGGCGTACCCAAGGGGGGTGCAAAAGGGGCAATTGCCCCCCCCCCCCTGAAGGTCTGTGCGTGCCCCTTGGCCAATGGGCCCCCTTTGGAATTAGGGCCCGAAGGGCCCTATTTTCTCTCTAAAGACCACGTGAAGCGTGGTCTTTAGAGTGTTTAGAGCACATCAGAGGTTCTTCAGAGGTTTTTTAGGTCAAAGTACCCCCTAAGGCGGCCAGAGTGCCACCTCAGGCGGCCAGAGTGTCTTCAGGTGGCAAGAGGGCCCTCTCAGGCGGTCAGAGTTATAGGCGTACCTTAAGGGGGACAAAATAAAAAATTACCCCCTGATGTGCTTGCCCCCTTGGCTCATGTGCCTTCTTTGGAATTAGGGCCCGAAGGGCCCTATTTTCAATCTAAAGACCACGCAAAGTGTGATCTTTAATGAATTCAGAGCACTTCAGTTTTTTTCTGGAGGTTCTATAGGTCAGAGTGTCCCCTCAGGCGGCTCTGGGGTTTCATGGATGCAGAGCAACCAAGGCCTTTGAAGCATCAACTGGACCTCACACATTTGGCTAGTGCGGCCAGAGACGCAGCAACACCTTCGGCAAGGGGGCACGGCATCCCAAGGGGCCCTCTCAGCAAAGGCCCTTCCCCGAAAAAATGGCGCGAAAAAAAATTAGGCCACTATATTTTGCAGGGCCCCAAAAAAGTCACAAAAAGGGACGTCGCCGATCATTTTTTAGTGAAAAAGTCGGTCCGTTGGGGGGGCACGTGCACCCTGTGCCCCCTGCTAGTGCCTCAGTGCACGAAATAGGGCCTGTGCCCACGGTGCTCTCACACAATTTCGCCGTATTTTGCCGGCCTGGCCAAATACGGCGATTTTTTGGGGGGATGTACCTGGGGTCCCCTAAAAAATTGTATTTTTGTGTGTTTTTTTATCGAAAAATAATGTTGAAAATAAAAATATAGTGGGTCAAATCCGATGAGTTTTTTAGTGAGGCTACCTTGTGCCCCGATCGATAATTTGCGAACAATTAAATACCCTTTCTGTTTTTCGGAGCCAAAACTGGTCTAGGAATATTATTTTTTACATTTACCAATTTATAATTGTTATGTTTTCTGACGGAGCTAAATCGCTATTCTGGACGTGGTCGGGTCGAGGTCATTCACTTGTCCTGGCAGGTCACTCGTTGACCTGAAACCTGAATATTGTACACCATTATATTCCTCACATGAGAGGCAACATGCTAGTTCTTTCTGCGTTGCTCTATGTTGCTTGGTTTGAAGTTAAGCAGGTGACCTGTCAGCTCCCCCCCCCCCCCTCCCGAGGGCGAAGGTGAAGGCTCCCGCAGGGCGAGGGTTAAAGGGGAGTGTGCTCTCACATTGGTCATCGTAAAGTTGTTGACACTAGTCTGTAGAAAACAGATTTTTCTGAACTTAGCCATATGCTTCATTCCCAGATTCACTTTAGTTGCTGAAGATATTTCAACAAACGTCGGCAATCACATATGGAAAAAGTATTTAATTCATCGATGGTCCCAGAGAGCTTTGCTACTAGAAGCATTGCTCTAAAATTACAACGCTAGCATATATTGTTAGATCTGGGCCAATAGAAAAACAACTCGTGAGCACTGATAAAGCTACCCGAACAGATCCTTGACCACTGTAAAACAAACCCATACTTGCTCATAAAGGTTTGTTTATCGTCTTAAGTGGCGCCATTATAGGTAACATCTTCCGCTACTCTGTTTTTATGACGATCGTTCTAGTTTTGAAACAAAGCAAATGCAAAACAAGAATATAAGTAAAAATAAACTTATGGGGCTCCAGACGTGAACTTTTATCGTAACCAATACATCAAACCATTGGTTCTTACCGTAATAAAAATATATTTGACATTTCAAAAGAGTAGGCACACTCCCTTTAAACGGTCGTGTGCAACTTGTGTCCATGTATTATATACAGTGTTGGTTGGATGCAGTACATATAATGGAATCATTAAATATTGCAAGATATTACAGTATTATACGTATATAATGCGAGTATAACACGTAAATAAGACTGTGAGCATTGCACAGCATGTTTTTAGTACTTAAGATTGCCCTGCGATCAAATGATATGCACTCTAACGGCACCTTGTATTTCAGGACAAGACCTTTGGGTTAAAGAACAAGAAGGGAAACAAACAACAGAAGTTCATTCAGCAAGTGAACAAAAATGTCAAATCCGGAGGTGACCCGATTCAGAAGAAGCTTGATGAACAGAGGAAGAAGGAGAAGCTGAAGAAGGAGCAGGAGCAGAAGGACAAGGAGATGCTCCAGGACCTGTTCAAGCCCATAGTGGACAAGGTCGACAAAAGTAAGCAATACTTTTGATTTTAGCTTATATGTTATAGTTTAGTGCAATGCTTCGATTTTGCTACAGGCTCTACAAAATATAAAGTTTGATTATTGGCATTGGACAATTCTACGTTAAATCCAGTCTGGGTCGAAACAGCCATATTGTCCATTCGATGTGCATTTAACGCAACAAAACCAACTACTGATTGGAACATTTTGTTTCGCGTATTCTCTTTATAGTGCTAAACTTTAACTTTTTCAAGCTTGATGACTTCTTACAGCTTCCCATCGAACACAAAGTGTAATTTTAGTTGTACGTCAGGTAATCAATATTGATCATCACGCTGTTTTCGAAGGTGGTGAGCTCACAAAAAAGTAATATCCATATGTTCTTTGGTAGGTATTTAAAGAACAATGGTGTTTTCCACGTTTGTTTTCATGGTTTTGACGGTATGTGCCTTTTTGTGAAAACTATCATCTAATGTGTCTATCACTCATTAAAAATCGGCATTGGAAACTAGTTTTGTTTTGCAATCCATTGCACACTGCTGCTATTTTGTTTCTTTGAACAGCCAACCCCCCCCCCCTTGCTGGATCATATTTTGAATTGCAGTGTATTTTTATCACAGAGAAATGTCGATATGGGCCTGGAAATCAGCAGTCGTATTGACCAGAACGTCTTTCAAATAGGTTTTTGGTGTCTTGAACTCACGGGTGTGGGGCAAAAATACGATTTTTTAAAGGTTGTTTCTGTTATGTGGTTCGACCGATTTTTTGGCAACAAACTTGTTTGAGCTTGAAATGTGCTTGTCTTCGATATATAAAAAGACAAGTATCAAAATGAAAAATATGTGGATGCAGGGGATGTAAAATGGTGGATTTTCTGATAACAAATACGTGCTGTTTCTGATCGTTTGAGGTGGTATGAACGTCACATGTGAACATTATTTGCTGTAATTTTGTTAAATGTAATATATTGCGCATAGGCGGATACAGGTAAACAACGTGAGGGGCACCGTGCATTTAATGCTTTTCATCATCTTGCTAATTTGAAGTTGGACCTAATTTGAGGGAGGTAATGCCTCCCATTTTGTATACCTGAGTGTGTCTGCCCAAAATATGTACAACCCCAGTATTTATGATACATATTGCAGTGAAAATGTTTCGCATGTATTGCACTGCAAACTACGAAGGAAGAATGCGCCACACAACTGCATTCGTAACACCTTCCCAAAAACAGGAGCCTGGCACCGCCTCTGCTGTCCGATTTGTGTTAATGGACACAACGCGTGCAATTCAATTTCGGTGAAAGTCGCGAAGCTCAAAACGCTAGGCACAACGGTTTAGAAACGGCAAGCAGAAATAAACATCGTGACAACGACACAAACTATACCCGTCCACAGTTATGGCGCTCACACTAACCAAACACCTCGCAAAAGAACACCCACTTCACCGCACTGATGCGATGCCAGAGGTCTAGTACCCCTAAGTTCACCCCACCGCCTAGCACTGAGTCTCCATCCGTCACAGACCAGCGTTAAACTACACTGCTTGTCACTTAAAGAATAGTTACACCTTAACATAGGATTTTGGAGTTTGAGATACCCAAGTTGTGGCGGCGAGCGCGGTACACCAGTGGGTCACATGCTCGAAAATGACCTTTTGTGACGCTTTCACATTTTCCAAAGAACCTCTTAATTATTAAATTTCAGTTCAAAAGTCTGCTGGACCGGGACCGGGATAATACCCGATGGCGAGGATCTGCTCTGGTAACTGCCGCTAAAATCGGGGCTGAAATTTTGCACTTAATTTTTGGAGCTGATGCTGACGGTTATATACCTAGTGCTAAAACCAAATAGGATTAGGAGCAACATATGAACGTTATGACAGTAACAAGGTTAACAAATCATCAACGATATTTGGGTGGGATATAAGTGTAAGGGCTTGTGGACAAATATATAGACCAAACCAAAACAATAAGAATTTCTGAGTACGTCTGTCCTCATATATTTTCTGATTTTTGCGAACATATTTTGCACAAGAATGAACTGTAGTGGAGCATGGGCTGTGAACAAATTTATGTGCTTTGCATTAGTGATTGTTGTAAAATGTTTAAATATATCTTCTTTATAAATGAACATTTTTCTTAAACAACTTGAAGTTCGTTTCGCTCCTTCGTATTTAGGTCTGTTAGCGTCCTGAATTCCCCGCCAATTGCCTGCCGTTAGCGTTCAGCGGCGCATGGCCTGAGCTCAATTTGCCCGGAGAAAACACCCATGCTCCTGCCCGTCTGTCTGGCATCCGTATGCAGCCGGTCCCCGCAGTCTGCGCGTCGCTCAACGCGTCGGAAACAACCCACCTAGTGTCGGAGTCGTCGTTTTTTGGCCCCGAGGTGACAGTCGGGATTCGGCAGGTCGGGGTAATGACATGCGTTGACCCGACTCCTACTTCCGGCTGCTAGTTTGAGTTGTTGGCTATTCGGCCGTCCCGCGGCGCAGCCGCCATGCAGGCATCGTACTTTCAGAAGTACCTATCTGTGTAAAGTTGGATATAGGTGAGTGCCATACCACCGGCGTGCAGATGACTTAAGATAATTTTGGGAAGTCTTCGAATTTTCACTAAGTTTATTTTCCCATACCATCAATTTTACTTAATAATGTGTGTATCATATTACCATGGACGTATAGAGACAACTCCGAGACCGGTATTCTATCCAGCCAGGGATGTCTTCAGTGACGTGTAGACCGTGGCCGTGGTCGCAGGTCAAAAAAATGCCCACTCCAAGGAATTTGCTGGACTGGCATTTCATATGACCTTTAGAATCGTTTAGGTGATATAGGCATAAACCCAATTTCACGTGCTAGGACGGACGCCAGGAGCACCGCGACAGGAACGCCCTACAAAGGGCAATTTTAAGCTTGGTCGACAATACAACTTGTCTCGCAGAGCGATAGTTGAATCTAATAGTTGATAGTGTTACGTCCCCTCTTTGTTAAGATAAATATTAACCATTTTCCAATCACAAAAAATGGCCTAACTAAGTTAGCATTACTATGAAGTCGGAACAAACACTAAACCAACACTTTTACAAGTATACTATTTTCGTTTCCCAGGCGCCGAAATATCCGAAGATTTATACGAACGATCATCATCTATCTCAAAAGCGTTTACCTGGAAAATCTGTAACTTTTTCTTAAAGAACACAAATTATCAGGATTTCCCGTATTGCTGGCATCCTTACGCAACAAGAATATCGAGTTGAAAAATTGATATGGCATTGCGTTCTGCTTGTTTCGATTTATGATGCCCATCGATTCTCATAACAGGAAGCATAGCCACCACTTCAAACATTGAATTATACGATTCACGATGTCCGCTACGACTAAATCCCTAAATTTCATGCTCATTTGCATACATGTCAATCGGTGCATATTTTAATTCCGCAAGAAATATTGGGCTGCAGGACATCAATTAAATTCTTCTACCCCAGCAATTAAGCCTTACTGTCATTTTGTTTTCAATGAAAAATTGAAAGTGATATAAGTAATGTTAAAGTAAACCATGTGTCTATATACGATTTGAGGGACATATCGTAACAACCGTAAAAGGTGTAAATTCGCCAAGATAATTAAAGGCGATCATTATAAGTTTAGATGGCGTTAGATTCGGCTTATCCACGCGGGGCCTGGGTGAAGGTTCGGAGGTCTGAATACTCGGAGTCGGTTAGTAGCGGGGTGACGGTCGGAGTCGACTCTCAGGGGAAGGTCGGAGTCGGAGTCGGAGTCGGAGTCACCTGACAACCGACCGACTCCGCAGCCCTGGATGTATGTTAGGAGATTTTTTTAGACTTCCATTCACATAAAATGTAACCAATGAATGATTACCAAATGACTAATCCCAGCGACTTTGATGGTAGATCTGTTGACTCCGGTTTGTGCTTTACATCCTAAGCCTGCCGTTGAGAGAGCATATTTGCATATTCACATGATGCACCAGCTCAAATCCTTTCGACTGGGCCCTTTTTTCAATGTAGCACCCGTACTTTGGAAGTTATTAGGTTATGACCGCTCTGACATCAAATAGCAACCATATGCAGTGTGGAAAGGATGTCATCATTAAGGTTTCCCAAAATTGCATTTTTACTTGGGTGTCTGCACAAAATGGAAAAAAATTGAGTGGAAAATTCTGCACAAAATGGAATAATATTAATTTGACTGGAATGAAAATAGCAGTAGTTTGAATTGAGATAATCATTTTTTGTCAAAATCTAGGTATATCAGAGTCAATATCACTATTCATGATTTGGGAGTGGAAAATTCGGCCCTGTAAATGGGGAGTGAGAGTGGTAAAATATTTACATTTGGGTGTCATTTCCACCCAAATTGACACATTTTGGGACACTGCATCATTTTAATGCTAACTTTTACGCTACTATGGCAAAACACAACTTTCACTTAGTTTCACAATGCCACGTATTGCTGATAAAATTATTTGTATCACCGTATTACATAAACAGTCAACTCATATAAATTTGCAAAATCATCATCATCATCATAAATTTGTTAATGAACATTACGAAATGCGTCTTGGTCATCAATAGTGTGAGGAGTTAATTTATATAGTTGTCAATATGAACGTTAACATCGTATTATAGTTTATGGTTCACCTTTTCCAAAATTACTAGGTTAATTGGTAGTTAGGTTATTATACGTAGTGCCACCTTACGGCCTCGGCAAGTAGGCTATAATATAACGTAAGATATTATATAGTTTTTAAAACCAACAAAAGTTACAATTTGCCAGGATTGCTTTGCTTTTCAAGGATTTTCATCTTAGTTTTAGCTCGAACTTATTACATTTCAAAACACGCTGACGTGAGTGCTTCTCAGCCAGCTGATTTCGCATATGATAACCATTAAATATGCCGGCTTTGTAGGTATGGTGACGCATTATATGTATCTCTTTCAGATGTGGATCGCCAAAATCTGATAAACAACTATAATTGTCCATATAATTTTAACAATACACAGTCCGCAAATACATGTACCTGATGTATAAATAGTTCTGTTTGTTCTGACAATGCCAACGTACCTCCACATGACCGTAAATATAGGTCTGAATTCATTTGCGATAACTACTAGTAATATGATACTTAAGTTTTGTCATTCTTGGCCTCTTACTACTTCCTATCGAATTTCTTTCCGAAGTCTCGTTTTCTTGGCACTGATTATTTTGTTTGTCAAGCCGGTTGATTAACTTGATGTTCCCTTACTTAATTCTCACTTAAAGGGCCTAATTTAGTATAATCACACATATTCATTCAATTCCTTAAAGAAGTAATATCATTGATTGAGACGGATCTGGATGTATTATTTAGCCATAACGTATGTGTGGCGCACCGTATGAACGAACATAAATGATCTTATTAGCGATGGGACGACTTAATATCACAATAGTCTATCCTGTTTCGTCTCCCTCAAATTATTGTTGAAACGAAAGCCTTATGTCATATTTAGTCAATTGATTAATTTTTTTTAACCTATTGTCACATGTACCTCACACCTAATTATCGAGTTGTAACTTAGTTCGTGTTGGTTCACACTTGCCATGTTGTGTCTTCTTCCGCACCATCATTAACTATGTAGTGCGGAGGGACCGTATGTGTGATTATATCTCCCATTGTGACCGTAGACTCCAATGCTTGCTCTGTGGAACTCTGGGCTGGAATTGTTGTGGGCAGACCAGACGGCTGAGTTGACGGTATGGGTGTATGAGGACACAGAGTGAGGGGTCGATGGACAGTCACCACCTTCACGGATATTCTTGTGGGTCCCGTAGTATTATGTAACCCATCATCGTGACTCTGCGTATGTGTCATGAATAAAGCTCACGTCACAGTGACCGTGGCTTGGCTCCGTGTCATACTCCCCTCGCATCGCACCTGACCAAAGCTCGTGCTTCTACTGGCGTGTTCCTACCCCAACAGCTAGTGCCCTCCTGTTCATTTGATGCCATTACTATCGCAGGAATAAACCCCTCCCATGTCAGTCGACCGTGGTAATGCTATTGCAGTGTTCTATTCGATTTATCATCCCATCCACGTGATTCCGAATGGTTTCTAATGAATCTAGTTCTTGTTCATTAACCTCACCAAACACAAGTGTACGTGATGTTCTTGTGTCCTTATTAACATATAAAACAACCCACCACGTAACCGTCGTGTCGATCTGTGTCATTATTGCCCCACAGTGATTTCAGCGTGGTGCTCTCAGATGGTAACGATTTAGCTTCTCCCGAACACGCGTGACCGTTGTGGTCCTGTGGCCATTACCCCACCACGTGACCGTGTGTTCTGCTTGTAACGTTCACATTACGGCCTCTATTCCTACCGCTGACCCCGTGTCCGATCGCTGTTACAATGTCAATTACCTTCCCAAGGACGTGACCGTGTGTCGAATGTCGCCATTGACTCCTCACGTTCCACCAGTGCGAGCTGTTACACCGTGTGATCTGTTGTCATGTCCCATCACTCCACACACGTTGGATCAGGATGTTCCCCCACTCTGTGTCATTACCCCCACCACGCTGACCGTCGCGGTGATCTGTGTCAATCCTACATCTCCACACCGTGACCCATGGTGACTCGTGTTGTCGCATTACCCCACACGTGCCCGCTCCGCTCGTGTCTTGTGTCATTACCCCCACCACGTGACCGTGTGATCTGTGTCATTACCCCACCACGTGACCGTGTGATCTGTGTCATTACCCCACCACGTGACCGTGTGCTCTGTGTCATTACCCCACCACGTGATCGTGTGTTCTGTGTCATTACCCCACCACGTGACCGTGTGTTTTGTGTCATTACCCCCACCACGTGACCGTGTGATATGTGTCATTACCCCCACCACGTGACCGTGTGCTCTGTGTCATTACCCCACCACGTAACCGTGTGTTTTGTGTCATTACCCCCAGCACGTGACCGTGTGATCTGTGTCATTACCCCACCACGTGACCGTGTGTTCTTTGTCATTACCCCACCACGTGAATGTGTGTTCTACGTCATTACCCCACCACGTGACTGTGTGTTCTACGTCATTACCCCACCACGTGACTCTTCCCCTCTGCGCTGCTCAGATCGGCCGGAAGGTGGAGAAGAGGAACATGTACGTGGACTCCCGCGACACGGAAGAGGATGACTTCTCCGGCTGGGATGCCGACAAGCTGAACGACGTGGCAAGCGAGAAGGGCGGAGAGGCAGAGAAGAACAAACCGAGAACGGCCATTGTGAGTCGTCCAGTGGACTATTCTGCTCACGATAAAGGGATCGCTTCTTGGGCGGTCATGTCATGGTGTTGGATGAAACACAGACATGCACCAAAGTTGTTTTTGTTGAAGGCATTCTACCAACCGGTCTTTTAAAGGGAAATAATTATTTTTCACAAAATAAGAATATTTTTAAATTGGATCTATTATTTTGCATATAATACATTATACTCCAACAATAGATTCAAGTTAAAGTTGATGAAATCAGAATCATAGCTATGGTACCCTATCATATAAAACACTTTTGAAAAGGTGCATTGAAATCGGCTGCTTTATTTGGCCCCGGATGGCAATCTGTGTTCTCGATTCATTTTGTTCACGAATTTTCAAACTACAGGCATTCAATACATCGTAATGCTATGTCACGTATGGAATAGTGGAGGGAAAACACCGATCATGAACTCCGAGAGAAGTATACGTGCCTGCTTGTTTAATTTTTCCAAACTTCCTTCTTTAAATAAGGGAATAATTGCATTGCATTCTTAACCCGGCATTGGACGGGGGGCTTAAAGCTCCCTCCCCATAACTTTCGTAATAACTCGTAAACTATTAGCGCTATCAACGTGAAACTTGTGTTTTAGTTTTTACCCCTCCCCAAAAAAGAAACTTGTTGAGGAAATGACCACAAAATCAAAATATCCAAAGATATGTTAAAAAGGAATAATATGTGACAGAGAACTATGTGTGGGCAACTACCATACCAAATTTATAAATGACACCACTATTTTTGACTGACTTATGGCATCTTAAGCATTGATAGCTCATGACGTCATATTTGAAACTGCATTTTTTGGCCTTTATCGACCAGATACAGACAAAAAGTCAGCATTGTATTTGGGTAAGCCTTTGATGACGATACAAAATCATAAGTAGTCCTTAGGACTTGTTTAAGCCTGTTTTTGTGATATCATCCGGAAGAGGGAGTGTCCCTTTTATCAGCTCTGCAAGTATTTCCAGGTATATCTATCATCTATGGCCGATGCAGCTAAACCGGTTGTTTTGTTTCAGATCTGTAAGCACTTCCTGGAGGCGGTGGAGAGCAACAAGTACGGCTGGTTCTGGGAGTGTCCCTCGGGCGAGAGATGCTTCTACCGGCACGCGCTGCCACAGGGCTACGTCCTCAAAAGGGTAACGGATTGACTGTACTAATCTGTCGACAGGCTCTGCTCCAGTTATTGGTGTATGCCGCGTTTTCATGGTGTGGCATTGTCCTCTTCCGTTAGTTATTGAATGGTGCATGATTTCTGGGCACAATTGTGTTTGTTATCGTGTTTGGTTGGTGTGGAGTAAGCATCCAAGTGCAGTGGTATATTTTATTCCAAAAATATTAATAGTGAGAAGGTGGCATTTTTTAGCTGCGATCGTCATGGTCAAATGGTTATAAGAGCATACAGCATGATATGAATCTCAAACGCTGGCGATATTACACTACACGACGCTTGAGCCTTGAAATGTCCGTGTTTTCGTTTTCCTGCACAATAGCTTTGACGTACGCGTGATCGGCGCTCACTCTGTTTCGCTGCGTATTTCATGGTGTTTGTATGTGTGTGTGTGTGTTTGCAGGATATGAAGAAGGCAGAGGATCAGAAGAAGAAGGACGAGATCACGATCGAGGAGCTGGTCGAGAAGGAGCGGGCCGCGCTCGGCTCCAACCTCACCAAGATCACCTACGTCACGTTCCTGGCCTGGAAGAAGCGGAAACTGGCAGAGAGGAAGAAGGAAGAGACCAAGAAGCAGGCCAAGAAGAAAAGTGATGCCAAGAGCGGAAAGAGCGGCGGGGTAAGTTTCAAACACATTTCATGTTAGGTGAAGTAGGTACACTGAATGTGAATACACCAACTATGCGTTGATCACTGAAGTGCAGCTGTTTTGATTCCGAATTGATTTGCTGCGAATGTTCCCACTGTTCATGTTTGTCTTCGTTGATTTCCGCCATCCGTGTATTACGCCGTCCGGCCGTTTCAAACAAGTCAAATTTCTATCAATTTGTACGGGCTGGGAGCAAACTAAGCTGATGAGTCGGCGCGACCTAAAACTCCAATATACAAACAGCCATGTGTACGGGCTGCTACCAACTGTGGCCATCGTTCGTAGATGGTGGTGAAGGTGCGTGTCCTTCGTTTGGCTCGCTGCCTGTTACCCCCCCCCCTCCCTGTTGCTGTCCGGTAAGGAACTGTTCATGTACAACCCGGAACATGGAACGACGGCGAGATGGGAGAGATGGAGACGAGGACATGGACTTGACCGGACTGAAGAACGACGATGTCGGGGAGGAGGAAGAAAGCGTCGTGGTGAGTTAGTTGGTGGTAACACCCACCACCCGGTATGCCCCGGGAAGGCTATGTGGAGATGTGCTGCTCGTGTATTTGTGTGGCCTTTCAGTGAGCTGTGTTCTGTTTGGGAAGGCAATTTCATAATAGGCATGTAGCGGAATTCAATGGACATTGTGCCATTGAATCATGATATGGTTTAAGTGCCTGAGCAAAGCACATTCGATATCAATCAAATCCTAGATAACATGAACTACCATGTTATCTGTTATGATAGTTAAATTGTTATCTGTTATCCAATCTATCGCTGAAAAGCGAAATATCACGGGCGTTTCGAGGCGGTTGTACACTAATTTAATGGGTCATGTGAAAAGTTCTCGTGATTGCAGCGTGTGTTATTCTGTTGGCTGACTCCACTAATTGTGCCGTGCTTCAGTACAAGACGTGGACACTGGAGGGTATCCAGAACGAGCAGATCGAGGAGGCAGAGGCGGTCAAGGCCAAGGAAGCGGGCGCAAAAGCCGGTATGTGTGACTGCGTTGGGTGGTACTCGCTCGGTGCTGAATGTATGGCGTTATTGGGGCTCAGCGCTCGCCTACTCCTTGGGATGTCAATTATGTGGAAAATGGAAATCCAGAGAGCAGTTAAATTGCATCTGTATGATAAATGATAATCGAAAGCAAAATACTTGAAAACAGCATTAACCGTTTCACTAACTGCGGAGCACATCGATTTGCATGTGAGAAAGGGCCAATCGTAACGTCTATCATAATATCCTGTGCGTGTTCATTCTTGGTACACTATGTGCCTGGACTCTCGAGTGACACTGGACAGTATTGGCAGTCAGTGGCACCTGATTATCAGCTGCCACTGACTGGGTGGGTGGGTGGCGGGGCTCGCTGACTGAACTCGTGCGCGACAGCTGTCGCTGGCAGCCGACAATGCCCCGTCTCTCCTCAGGCGAGAGTGGCGCCGTCGGTGGTGCCGCCGCCGCCGCCGCGCCCGCCGTCGACGCCGTGCCCATCGACGAGAACCTGTTCGACGCTGACGACCTGGACGACCTGGACGAGGACCTGGAGGACCTGGACCTGAGCCAATGATGGCCACACGGTGCCGGCGTGTGGCGTGAGGAAGCGCGGGACGCCCGCCCCCCGGCGGCCGGAGGACGTGTTATCCAGCGGTGGACGTGTAGGAAGGTGGGGAGCGGCGGTGACGAACGGCCGCTCCCTGGGCGCCGCTTCCGTCGGCGGCCCGGCTGTTATGAGAGGATATTGGAACGGGTGGACGCTGTGCTGTGTGGCTGGTGCGATGGTCGGCGGTTCGTGCTTCGCGCAGGCGAGTGGAAAATAACCCGTATTCTTTGGTGTCTCTTGCGGCCGACTTTTCTACAGTTATCGCTCTGAGCGTTTTTGGTCAGGCATACTGGCATCGTCGGTTGAGAAGGTTTCCTTCTGAAATAAAGCACATGAACGTATGTGTGCCGGTGTATGTATGTGTGTCTGTGTGTGTGTGTGTGTGTGTGTGTTGAAGAGGGGGTGTGACGGTCCGGCGGGACGCAGATCGAGGATGCCTCCCTGTTGATCGTGACATCTGCAAGGCTCTCTGTCTGACAGCTGTTCGTTGTAACCGCGTGAATACTAACTAAATGACGAACACGGATTATAAGCGTTCGAGGGTAAACCAACTCACCGATTTTGTATTGCTGAGTAGTCGGCTGCTAAAATAATTTCGATCCTCTGCCTGCATCGGGATCACATTGCGTTTCAAAACAACTGCGGTAATTGTATTTTCAGACTACGCTTTGGAGTGCAATGCTTCAATTATTTTTGACCATTGTCTGTGTGATCCGCCGTGCGTGGTAAATGTTCTGGTATATTACAAAAATACGTTCTTATCCTTGCCTTGCATATCGGAGGTATCGACGAATTGGTGATGAAAAATGCCTGGCCTGGACTCTACATTGTCAAACTTGTTAACTAACTTCTCTCAAAGCAGCCCAGGAATAGACTAAAGTGTTGCCTCCGGTCGCGGTACGTGTGATTTACGGGTCTATAAATATTCTCTCATATCCGGAAAACGACACAAACATCAATCGAAGTCACGTCGCTGAAGCAAACCGGACTGGAGAAGACGGTTTCAACATCCCATCTTAACCATCTAGACGTCTCGTCACTGTCGCGGCGCCCTTCTCCAACAATCGGCATCATGATCACCGTCACGTCTTACGCAATTGCAGTTGGAGCTGGAGAGCCTAGGATAACCGGGCTTCACTGCGGCGGAAAAGACGGCTGTAACTCGTCACCTCGTGTGCATATATTGGCATTTAATTTAACGTTGGTCTGAATTAATTGTATATTTTTCGAAGTTTCAAGAGTATATTAGATGTAAAAAACAAATATACAACTAACTGTTAAACCTGAGTAAAAATAACGATAGAGTATGACCCTTAAGTCTTACTTGGTCTGAATGTTATAGCGGCTCCTCGGAGTGGAAAACAAGTCTGGGAATAATATTGTACTCGCCACGTTTGTTATAGCGGGCGTGCCTGCGTATAGGGTCGTCGCCACGGGGGTCGCGGATGGGTGTGCCGAGTGCTCCCAAGCTTGCTCCGCCCCCCGTTCAGGAATATTTTGAAGTGAGGCTTTTTGGGTCTAGGGGATTGAGAGTGATGAGTGGTAACAAACATCTGGATGCTCCCCTCTCATTTTTTGGGGAACGACGCCGTTGCGTGTATGGGTCCCCTAAAGAGATTCCACATCCAGAAAGATATGCGGTAAAAAAGGCATCAACATCGTATTTGATATGCCTCTCGGATTTCATTTCCAACGGTTTTTATTGCAAGTTACCGAGTACCGACCCTTCCGCAGGTTGGAAATCTCAAGGCGATAAAATATAAATATAATCTGAGTTTGGGAGTAGAACTGCTTCTTTTGAAGCCACAGGCCCGCAGAATGGACTACAAAAGCTCGCATACTTCTGAGATTTGTTCTGGTGGTGTCATATTGGCTCTAAAAATTGCAAGAACGTTCCCTTCTTGAATCTGTATATTAGTATTATATACGGTTTTCATAGTGTTGTCGATCACGATATTCCGTTTATTCTCGGGATTGGCAATAGGCATATAACAATTTGGGGCACGAAATTCGTACGTCTCTGTTCCAGTAACCATTTAACTCCGATACTAGTTCATTCTACTGTTTCACCGACCACCAGAAACAGCTGACGCCAATGGTGAAGTTGCTGGTCGTTCACCCGGTAGAAGTTCTACTGAAAATCATTTGAATGACATCCATTCGGGATCATTGAGTTGAATTGAACCTGTGTGGTTTGGTTGGAATGGGTGTTTTGAAGAGAAGGCATTTGTGTATCGACTTTAGTGTGGGTCCGATTAATCATATTTGATCACTATCATACACATATAATATAGTGGAGTCATCATAAAGAGTTTCCGTTTCCCAACCAACTGAAGATAACCAATTTTGTTGCGTTCTGGATTTGGTGGTGTGCTGGTATAGGTATCTAATCGATTCATTATTTTGAGGATATCCAAACTCGACGGGAAAATTTGATGGCCAGTGCAGTTCATGCTTGTTGAAGATATTAGCTTTCTTTGATTAATTAATTTGTTGGCTTTCCATGCCTCGTTAATAGTGCATCTGAAGATGATAGTACAGGAGCCTGTTCAGGTGAGAATAAAGTAGCATTGTTCAATTTTGTTAGGCATTTTCACTTGAAATAAAATGCTTTACACTGCTTAGTATAGCCCGCTGCTTTATCTCTTCTGTGCAGGGTTGTGCCCAATGCTGCAATTGAATCAAGTTGTCACCATTTTGTACTTGACCCCGCACAGTTTGGGCCGGGTGCCAGCAGAGTGACAAGCACTGCCAGTAGGAATTGCAAGATTTTGGTAGAAGCAGCTTTAACATCAATTCCTATCTGTTACTAATCTTGTACCTCTTTTGGTCTGATCCCAACACCTGGCATTCCTTTCTTGTCAGATGTGAGTGACTTGAGTCATTTTCTCAATCAAGCAAAAGACTCTGCTTCTTTGTTTACAAAAGAAGTTTATTAAGAAGCAGTGAATTTATTTCCTTTGGTTACATTGATTCAATAGCTGCAGTTAATTAGGGCAACCTAAGGGGAGCAGATAAATATATTTAAAAAACTATATATTTGGGCGCCATATAACTACTTTGTTGCGGCGCCCTAAAGCCAAAATCATCATCATCATCATCAAAAACTATATATTGTTAATGTCCATATTAGGGCATGCTTGCAGACCTAACTTAAAATACCAATTGTAAAATTGCTTAGTAATTAATTCATGTTAGAACCACAAAAGCACCAAGAAAAAGCATTAAACTATTTTCAGAACATGAAAAGCAAATAAAAAAAAATTGCTTTCATTCATTCAGATACTATGATTCAAATATTGATTTTACACAGCATCAAATTATGGCAATAGTCCATTTTTAGTTCACACAGACAGCTGCTGATCAAAATTTAGATTGTCAACTAGGTGTTTAATCCAAAGATAGATTGTGCAAGCAGCTGGATAATCTAAATGGTTTATATTTGCTTTGAAACAAGCCTAAGTAAGATTTTGCAGGCTTCAAGGATAAAAATAGTGGATAGTTATGCATGCACAAATATAGATTGCACAAGCAACTGGATAGTCGGAATGGCTTATATTTGCTTCCAAACAAGCCAAAGTATGATTGTGCATGCTCCAAAGCCAACCATTATGGATAGTTATTCATGTACTTTCTCTTGGAAGACAAATATTGTGGTCATGAGCATTTCTTCTGTGGTTAGGACATGTTGGAAAATGAGAATGTACCAAAATTGATATAAATTTAGTTCAAATGTCCTTATAGGACCATTGCTCCATCCATTTCAATATATTTATTTATATACCAGTGGCAGAAAAGTTACTGTTTGTTGGTATGGCTCCATTTGTACTCAAGAATTGGGCTAGATAAAATGTCTAGTCACAAGTGTAGTTGCAGGTGTTTCTTTGATGGTTATAGAAGATGAGATTGGTTAGATTGTCTAGAAGCTTCATACTTTTTACAGAGTACAAAATCATATACATTTTGTCTAGTCACAACTCTATAGTACAAATGGAGCCACACCAACATCCAACAACTTTTCCACCATTTTTTTTTTCTGCACCCTCAGTTTGCCCAACTAATTTATGATTAGATTCAACTGGTGTAATGCTGGATGTACCAAACTAATAAACTACTGGACTTCTCAGTTCTCACACCATTGGCAGTGTATTGATGCTTTGGTGTATATACACCACAAATAGTTCCCAAAATATAGTATTTTGACATGTTGAACATTATGGTAGATAAGCTACCTTAGGTTACTGTGTTTGTAAACCAGGAGGTGTGTACCATTACCATTATGTTACCAAATACATGCCCAAACTATTGTATATTTGTATAATTTAGAGTGGGCATACATCGTTTGACCTGAACCTGGAATAAAGGTCATATGGTCAAGCTACTAAATATTGACCTTAGGGGTTAAATTTGTGTTTTCACATTCTATGTTCATCATCTGTGTAATTATGTGATGTATAGTTTTACCCTGATGTACATTGTCAATTGGCATAATGACAATGTATATATAATGACAAACATAGTTGGATGTTGACTTGGATCTTGGATCTTGACCTGAATTTTTTGCTGACCCATATCTTGTGACCTTGTGACCTGACGTGAGGATACAAACTAGAAATATAAATCAGTGCCAAGGATAACCTCATACACCATCTGGGAGCGAAATCGAAGAGGGTGTGGTCAGTTCACCATGCCTTGGTGATCTGTCCTGGAGTTGCCCTTCTATTTTCATGGTATATGTTTAACAGCCTTTTGGCCCTGCTCTATGTTGGGCTCAGCTGGACTATTCTTCCCATTCATGATTATTCCCATCAATTCTGGGCAATAATGACTGCATCGTCGTATAGCCTATAGAACCCTGTCAAGACTTCTGACTTTCGTAGGTAAATATTTAATCATTCTTTGATTGTTTCAGGCTGCTGTCTGGCACTGCTTGAATCACTATGCATACTCAGATGCAACATTTCTGGCCGAACGAATCTCTGCTGAAGTGAGTTATCTTGCTTGTTGTTTCTACTGTCCATGCTATTTATTGCAATGAATGCAGAAGATCAAAATTAAAGATATCACATTTATGAACTATGAAGGCATCCTAAAATGCTTATATGGCACTATAATTACAATGATTGAAGAGCTTAATAATGCTCTCTTAATTTGTGTATAGTGTTATTTTGTTATGCACATGTTCCTTGCCATCGTATGTCCTTATCGACTGTTTTTCTACAAGATGTCTTTCTGTTTGGCTTAACTTGCTTTGCTTACCCACAGAGTATCCCTGACTATTCCTCACTGCACCAAACCTCTATATGTGACCTGCTGACCGCCATCTCTGCCTCCACCGCAGTCACAGAGTATCCCTGACTGTTCCTCACTGCACCAGACCTCTATATGTGTCCTGCTGACTGCCATCTCTGCCTCCACCACAGTCACATAGTATCCCTGACTGCTCCTCACTAGTGATGTCATTTTCCCAAAATTTTCTGACCAAAACCAATCCAATACCAAACAGGAAGCATTTTGTTGTCCAAATATTGACGATTTTGTTGAGGCAAAAAATGTCAGAATTTGACCGATGTTTAACAGTATACTTATTTAAACAAGATTAAGCTGACCGAAAAAATGTCCCAAAATTTATAGCCTGACCGACGATTACGAATCGGTTCACACATTTTATCGTAACAATTTTTGGTTACGATTGACACGCTTTTCCTCACTGCACAGACCTTTAATATGTGACCTGCTGCCGCAATCTCTGCCTCCACCGCAATCACGAGTATCCCTTGACTATTCCTCACTGCACCAGACCTTTATATGTGACTGCTGGCCGCCATCTCTGCCTCCACCGCAGTCACCAGAGTAATTCCTGACTATTCCACACTGCACCAGACTCTATATGTGACCTGCTGACCGCACTCGCCCCACTGCAGCTCAAGAGTATCCCTGATGTTCCTTTACTGCACCAACCTCTATATGTGACCCTGCTGACCGCCATCTCTGCCTTTCCACTGCAGTCACAGAGTATCCCTGACTGTTCCTTACTGCACCAGACCTCTATATGTGACCTGCTGACCGCCATATCTGCCTCCACCGCAGTGCCATCGGACGAGTCTGTGTATCTGCTGGCCACCTGTTACTACCGCTCTGGCCGGCCGGGCCAGGCGTACACGCTGCTGCAGTCGCGGCAGCCGCGCCTGCCAGCCGCCCGTTACCTGCTGGCGCTCTGCTGCTACGACCTCGACCGGCTGGCGGAGGCCGAAGCCATGCTCAGTGGCGGCAGCATCCTCAAACCCAAGGGCCACGACGACGTGACGGGCGAGTTCGGCGACTCTGCCAGCCTGGCGCTGCGGCTGCTGGCGCGGATCTACATGCGCACGGAGCGCAAGGCCAAGGCGGCCGAGGCCTGCAAGAAGTCGCTGAAGCTGAACCCGTTCCTGTGGAGCGCGTTCGTGGACCTGTGTGGTCTGGGTGAGAGTGTGGACAGTGGCAAGGTGTTCACCACGTCAGGACTGGAGAGTTTCGCGATGTTTCAGGGCCAGGGCGGCATCGTCACAGAGTTGGTGCAGCCGCACCACGCGCTGCACGGCATCGCCAACGTCACCAACGTCAACGTCACCAGGTGAGGTCTTCAGTTGGGGCAGAGCCGGCTGGCTGCCTCTGTCAGTCGAAATCGGAGAAGGATGAGAAAATCGTAGAAATCTTAGGAAATAGTAGAAATCGTAGGATGCATGTTAACATGCTTTTCAGAGTTCGAATGTTTCCACTGGGTGGTCGCTCGGGAAGCTAGTACGGCTGAGCTGTTTGTTCGTGTGTCCGGCGGACCAATTTGGCACGTGGAACCCAAACGGCCGGGCCGATTTCGACGTGGGTGGCACCGTTCGATGCGGCAAAACGGCGGACAGATGATGGCACCGGTTGCGGGTGAATCGATGGCACCTGCCAAGTGCCAAAAACCTTACACCGCTAAGCTAATCGTAAAAAAGCTCCACAGATCAGATGGTTGGTGACACACTTGATATTCGCAGGTCACGTGCGAGGTACAGCGGCCGGGCGCCTCTTTGGGTTGCCGACCCCGAGGGGGCAAAATAAACCCACTAGGGAGGTAAAAAATAGACATATGGTCGTCTACTGCTGTGAATATTGTGCTAGCCAGGCCAAATTTGGTGTGCCGCCAAAGCTCACTGAGTGCTTTCTGGCCATATATCACTCTGGGTGATATGTAACACGTGTCAAGCGCTAAAAAGCAAATTTGGCTTCACAGGTCAAACAGATGGTGCCTCAGACTCTATGTTTGGAGATCTCGTGCAAGGCACCACACCCGAGTGCTAATTGGGTCGGTGATCCTGAGGGGGCTCAGCTTATGCCCCCCTGGGGTTCAAACATAGGGCTAAATCAGTGCATAAATTTCGAATCACGATTTTGACCACTAGGCAATACCAGAGCAGTCATGCCGGCCACTGGTTTAGAGGCAGGTCCTGGCCACGTCGTGAATGTAAACATCTGCGTTATTTACATAAGTGCCCTGTTGCAACTTGCTCAGTGCCCCACTGCCACCATGTCTGACGTCACCCCGTTGTCTGACGTCACCCCGCTCACCAGCACCCCTTTGTCTGACGTCACCCCGCTCCCCAGCACCCCGTTGTCTGACGTCACCCCGCTCCCCCAGCACCCCGTTGTCTGACGCCACCCCGCTCCCAAGCACACCGTTGTCTGAGTCACCCCGCTCCCCAGCACCCGTTGTCTGACGTCACACCCGCTCACCAGCACCCGTTGTCGACGTCACCCGCTCTTCCACAACCCCGTTGTCTGACGTCACCCCGCTCCCCAGCACCCCGTTGTCTACGTCACCCCGCTCCCCAGCACACCCGTTTGTCTACGTCACCCCGCTCCCCAGCACCCCGTTGTCTGACGGTCCACCCGCTCCCAGCCACACGTTGTCTGACGTCACCCCGCTCCCCAGCACAACCGTTGTCTGGACGTCACCCGCTCCCCGTACCCGTTGTCTGACGTCACCCCGCTTCCCCAGCACCCCTGTTGTCTGACGTCCACCCCGCTCCCCAGCACCCGTTGTCTGACAACGTCACCCCGCTCCACACCCGTTGTCTGACGTCGCCCCGCTCCAGCACCCTTGTCTGACTCACCTGCTCCCCAGCACCCCGTTGGCTGACTCACCCTGCTCCCCAGCACCCCGTTTTGACGTCACCCTGTCCCAGCACCGTTGGCTGACGTCACCCCGCTCACCACACCCCGTTTGTCTGACCGTCACCCGCTCCCCAGCACCCGTCTGACGTCACCCGCTCCCCAGCACCCCGTTGTTGACGCCGCCCCGCTCACCCAGCACCCCGTTGTCTGACGTCACCCTGCTCGCCCAGCACCCGTTGTCTGACATCACCCTGCTCCCCAGCACCCCGTTAGCTGACGTCACTGCTCCCAGACCCCGTTACCGCTGTCTGACGCGCCCCGCGCCCAGCCACCCCCGTTGTCTGACTCACCCTGCTCCCCAGCACCCCGTTGTCTGACGTCACCCCGCTCCCCAGCACCCCGTTGTCTGACGCCACCCCGCTCCCCAGCACCCTCGTTGTCTGACGCCGCCCCGCTCCCCAGCACCCCGTTTCAGACGCCGGTGAACGTGCTTGGGCGGCGGTTGCGCTGCTTCCTGGCTGCGGCCTCACCGTCTCCAAGCCGACCCCCGACACTGAGAAGGACGTGCCACGCAGCAAACACGCTCTGTTCCGGTCGCAGCTTAACTCCACCTTAGGATCGCCCTGCTCGCCCAGGTGGGAGGCGGCGCGGGGTCGGGACACTACTGGTCACATGGCACAGGGTGACAGGATACGTTACCGCTAGTCAGATCCTGTGTTAGGCTGCTTGTCAGGTTATGAGTTAGGTCACAGGTTCATTGAATAGAACGCTCATGCAACATAAGCATTGCTTAAAGAGATATGCTGCAAAATTAATGTCATTCAGAGGAGCAACATAAAAACTATGCTCTGAACTAACCTGAAATCACCAATTATGGTGTCTTTAGTTCGTATCATACCATGATCTTGCTCGGTTTGAATGCTGAACGTTTCTCCGCGCCGTCTGTCTGTCTGTCTGTCTGTCTGTCTGTCTGTCTGTCTGTCTGTCTGTCTGTCTGTCTGTCTGTCTGTGCTGCCATTGTCCGTGACGACGCCGGCTGACTGTTCTGGATGTGTGTGTATGTGTTTCTGTGTGGCTAGTTTCGGCATTCTCCCGCTGGAGACACCGAGTCCTGGCGGCGAGTCGCTACCTCTCGGGCTGCTTAGCTCCTCACCAGCGCTCACCAACAACGCCGAGATGCACGACACCAAGGGCTTCGGACGGCGGGTGAGGCGGCGGAGGGAGGGGTGGGACTGAGAAGGTGTGGGACTGAGAAGGCGTGGAGATGAGGGGAGGGGCTGAAGAAGGCAGGGGAGATGAGGGGAGGGGTCTGAGAAGGCGGGGAGATGAGGGGAGTGGCTGAGAAGGCGGGGAGATGAGGGGAGGGGCTGAGAAGGCAGGGGGCATTCCACGACATTTCGACCATTTTTATCCCAAATTACACCCTCATCTCTCACTTTTTGTNGTTTACGCCATCGTGTTTGTCTCACCAAGGCGCATTGAAATGCCGTTTTTGTTATCACGTTAGTTCAACTTTAAAAAATGAACTCAGGTCAAGGTGAAGTGATTACCCAAGTAGGTCATGCTGCATATTAGGAGACGTGTCTCTTGGCCCACCAACATTGTATTTGACGCAAAACTCATTTGGAAGGCATTTTGACGTTAAGGGACGTCCATTTTTTTTATAAATTGTCCGAATGTTTGTATGGATGGCTTTCCGCAGGTTCAGGACCCGCGCTAAGCAGAGCTGTTGGCTTGGTTTCTGACCTCCCCCGATCGCGCATTCTGTTGGCCGGCAGATTTGAGACGACAAGTTTTACGTTGCCCGACATACATGGGACACGGTCCGCCCGCTCGCTGACTTCACCTGGCTTGAGTGCGAACCGCTGCACTGGCGCAGGCCATCCAGTCGGAGCCAAATAGCGAGCGCCGAAGCGACTCGAACCCAGGCTGGCCACTACTGATAGGTCAGAAGACCAGCGTCTCCACTGAGCTACGAGGCGGACGTAGATTTGCCTTTAACATAAGATTTTGAGTTGAGATAGCCAGTTTGCTTGCTTGCATTAAATTATGTAATGTATAAAGTTAAAACAACTACTGGGTCGAATCACAGAGAAATTCAAGTTTGGTTTTGAATCTGTACTCCCCAGGTCCCTAATGGTTATTGGAATGGTGGCCCTGAGCGATTGTCGTTAGCGTCTCTTTTACTAAATGTTGATTACATCAAACTTGTATTTACTTTGGCCATACATTGAGCCAGCCATAGTCCTTACTTTATGGCAGCGTGAAGGCTTTCTTTTTTCCAAATTCTTCATATGACGTCATACAGCCCAAATACTTAAACTGATTTAATATTAAATTTGAGCACCGTTTGTGAGAAACAATGCATATCGTGTTCGTAGCATTCACTTCTATTTGCACACAAACGACATTAATTTGACACAATTTTTTGGTGGTGTCCCTTTACCCGCGCCCCACTGGGGGGGTGTTTGAACACCCTCATGTTTATTCAAGATAACGAAAAAAACGGCGGCGCATTTAGCGCGCCAAATTTGCATAATCTATTAACTGATTCTTCCGGACATTTTGCGAATTCAATTAGTGTCAGGTCAGGTCAGGTCACCAGGGTCAGGTCAAGTGACCCTAGCTACAAAAACGTTTGCGGGCGTTGCCTAACTACAGGTTTTTGTAAAGGATCGATATTAAACTTTCAGGATGTACATTAAGTCATTAGATTACAAATGTATATTTTGGGATGTTTTGGATCCCGGTGACCGTTTAGGTCGGGTCAATTTTGCGAATCTCCCCATTAAAGTCAATGGAGAAATAATCAAAATGCTTTCTTTGTCGACGTATCAGTCCATTTCCTTCTGGATGATTTATCATATGATATTTATGTATGATCCAAGTGCAGTGTTTTGCTCAGGGAACAAACGGGGTCATCTGGAGGTCATCCGAGGTCACCAACACCCTTTTCGTCAATACTCTGGTTCATCAATGAGATAAGAGCAACTGCAACTTCACCAGTGTGTTTGTCTCGTCAAGACACATATGCTACTGATATTCAACATGACCACTATGGGTCACCACTTGACTTGACTACGGTATTTTTTTTAAGTTTCCTAACATTGATCAAATTTGACATGATTTCAAAGAGCTGACGAGAAAACACGATGGCGTAACATTTATGGCGTTATCTTTGGTAGGTACAGAAGTTATTCACGAAATTCATTTTTTCAAAATCAGCTTTTTTTCGACTTTAATGACCTTAGAGCCTAACTGTTGACCTGAGGTTAATTTTGGGACCTGAGTGCGATGCAATTCATTGGCTAGCGATTGTCTTTGAACGTTGTTTCTGATAGCTAGTTTCGAGATATTGGGGGTTTCTGGAGCGATGTCCTAAAACTGTTGAAAATTTTGACCTTCGATGACCTCTAGTGACCTGAGTTTTGACGTGAGGCCGAAAAAACAGTCAGGAAATAGTTTCGAAATGTTTTTTGATATAACGTCTCTAAACCATGTCTTTTGTTGTGGTCTAGTGCCATGGGAGCCGAGTTAGAGGGGGGTGTTCAAACCCCCCCCCCCCAGTCGGCGAAGGAAATGCAGGGCCCAGGTCGGCGCGGAGTAGAGGGATTTGTAGCTACTGATAAGGCGATCCTGGAGTTCGCCACGCCCCCTTCCCCCGGTGCGACGCTCTGGCTATTTTTGGCATCGGTTTATTTCACAGAGCCTCGGTGACGAAAAAACCAATGATCAGTACAATGAGTAAAAGTGTGATGTTTTGCATAATTTTCAAAAAACTCACACTTTCGATGTCTGTATATATGTTAAACGAAACGTTTAAGATTCAGAACGCAAAGTGGGGGGGGGGGCGCCGCCCGAGGTTTAAACTTGGGGGCAGCGCCCCGGCTTGCCCCCTGTTTCCGGGGCCAATGGTTGTGACGACTTGTTCGTTGATGCGTAAAACCATTGCACATCTAGAGTTGTCTCCTGTAGCAAAAGCAAATTTCTTCATTTGGTTTTTGTGACGAAAAATCTACTTTATGATGCGTATTGCGTGTTATTGAGACAAGAGTTACTTCCGGTGCTGGTTGCTATGACGGACAATGCAAACATAATTAGGCGAGCGCGAAGCGCTCGCTCGTCTTTACGTGTTATTGGGACACATTTATGAACGACCGACCCAACCCACCCAACCCCGACCCGACCCGACCGACCGACCGTAGGCGACGCTTTTGAGAAGCTCATATCTTTGGAACCGCAGTCCGATTGACAAGCGGGCTTCTTTGCTGAGTGCCCATCCAGCTACCAGGTTTTTACAGTGCCTTACTGCATGTTTGGTGACTTTACCATGCGCGTGGCGCGTGCCGCGTGAGGCGTTGTTGAAATGTGATTTGTCGGCAAAACTCCGCAACGGCTGGGCTGATTTGTGTCGAATTGGCATGTGTGGTTAGGGATCCTTCAGCCACCGCTTTTCATTTAGTCAGGGGTGGGGTGGCGTCTGCACGTGGCACGTGCACACCCCTATTCGTATATCTCAGGAACGGCTGAACCGATTGTGCTCGAATTTGTGTGTGGTTAGGGACCCTCCAGCCGCCGCTTTCACGTCGGGGTTGCGGTGATCTCTGCACGTGCGCACAGCAACCCTATTCTATATCGTCAGAAACGTCTGAACGATTGTGTTCGAATTTGGTGAGTGGTTAGGGACCTCTCAGCCACGTCTTTCCACAAGTCAAGGGTGATCTGCACGCTGCGCACGTGCACACCTAATATATAATCTCAGGAATGGCTGAGCCGATGTGTTCAAATTTAAGTGCTGTGGTTGGACCTCTCAGCCTCACATTTTCATAGCAGGGAAGAGTTGGGTCTGCAAGTGCGCATGTGCCGCATGTTTTGTATCTAAAAAAAATACTTCCCGATTGAGTGAAAATTCACCATACATTTCCTTCGCGCTCGCTCGTTTTCATCGCCACTACGGCGCTTACTGGTGTCTACACTTCGAGTATTGATATCCATCACATTGGCAGTGTAGCGAGTCGATTTTTTCATGTTTAGTGTATAAGCGTTTAATTTACACATTCCAACCCTTTATGTTGCGTAAGTATTTCCTACTTCATATGCCATGGGCTGGGTCTTGGCTGGGTCTGGGCTGGTTCTCAACTTTAAAGGAAATCACTGGGCCCTGGATGGGTCTGGGCTGAAAATGTTGAAACTATGCCCGCGCCGCGCAAAGCCAGGTCGGAGCTTTAAAATATTTTTGCCAGCAGTTTACTTCCACAGCAACACACATGTGAATTATATTATTTCACATTTTTAGTATACAAGTAAATATGCTATAGGATAATGTCTGCAAATTTTGTGAAAATAATGATATGCTTAATCTGAATGGGCCAGCCAGGGCATGAGCCACAATATCATGAATTATACTGAACCTGATCTGGACCTTGGCTTGGTGTTCATGGGCATGCCGCATGGGATGGGCTTGACTGGGAGTTGGTGGGCACATGACGAACTATGGTGCGGAATCCCCGGCCCGGCAGCAGATTTCGGTGCGGAATCCCCGGTCCGACAGTAGATTTCGGTGCGGAATCCCCGGTCCGGCAGCAGATTTCGTTGCGGAATCCCCGGTCCAGTGGCAGATTTCGGTGCGGCCCTCTCTCTTTGTTTGGCCGGGCAGAGCGGCCGAGCCAGGCCACCTCAGCTGGAGCCAGGTCACTCCAGCTGGGGCCAGGCCGCCCCAGCTGGCGCCAGGCCATCCCAGCTGGCGCCAGGCCACCGCAGCTGGCGCCAGGCCACCCCAGCTGGCGCCAGGCCACCCCAGCTGGAGCCAGGCCGCCCCAGCTGGAGCCAGGCCGCCCCAGCTGGAGCCAGGCCGCCCCAGCTGGAGCCAGGCCGCCCCAGCTGGCGCAGCGCTGAGTTCCCAATCAGTGCCGGCACCTATATGAAAATGTTCATCATACGAGCGGGACGGCAGCTAACACGCTGCCGCTCTGACATGGTTCGACTCGCGCCAACGAGGCCCCTGCGGCTTCTGCGGCGAGCGGCCCGGTGCTTTGGGTGCGGATATAGGCCTTCACCACACCACACGCTACTGGCTTCGATTCCCTGGCCCCTGAGCAGACATCAGCTTTCTATACGGCTATTGGCATACTTCAGGACGTGTTTAAATGACGCGTAACACAAGCAGGTTTAATAGGTTGTGCTTAACGCCCTCAGACCGGCCACATCTGGCCATGGTAGACAGACTTTATCTGCAGCCGCGGAGAAGCCGAGAGGGCTCTGCAGACTGAATGCCCACCGGCTTACACACACGCACAAGAAATACACCGACATCCTTATCGTCTAACATCGCAGAACATGCTGCCATTTCTACCTTCCATCGTCGTAGAACTTACCTCCGCCGTATCAAGTGAACATTGACGGCATTGACATATTCTACGGTCATCACAGTTTGTGGCTTAAAAGTTATTCATATGTTTTGTGAACTTTAATTACTTTCAAATAACCTTATAGTTAGCACGAATTAGAAGAGTGCAATATTAATATAAGGTGTGCATAATGCACCAGCAATAACATGGTCTTAAACATGCATGGCTTATATTTACCGATCACTAGAAAAGGAAACATTATATATCACAAGTGTTCCCTGCTTGACTATGCCGACAAAGAACGACAGGTAATTGTCGGCATAATTGAGCTGTAATTGTGGCATACCTTACTGCTTGCCTATAACCTATGACCGATAACAATAATAACAATAATATAATATATGACCGATAACATCCCCATTTACGGAACTATATACAGAAAACTGAGCAGTAAAAGACTTAAGTAATCAAGTGGTCAATGGCCACTGGTCATTGACCACTAGCGCTATTTATTATCATGATACGTTGATACAGTGAAAATACCGTGATGCTTGTCATTTTTACGCAGAACCATTTTACCTCAACCTGTCGGATAAGCACCACTGGCTTAGTTACCCAAACACTCCCACATCTTCTCTAACAAGTTCAAATGGCAGCCGCTTTCCTCTTCACGTTTCCTCTCTGAACTTTGGAGAATCACAGGAAGATGCGTTTTTCCGTCAGTCGCCTCTTCTCTGATCGGCAGGTCAATATTCGAGACTCAGTCAGTTACCGAGGCCACCTGTGACCAGGAGGAGCAGTGAGCCTTCTGCCCTGCAGTGGACCGCTCACGTCACCAGACTCAGTCGGTTACGAGGCACCTGTGACAGGAGGAAGCAGTGAGCCTTCTGCCCTGAGTGGACCGCTCACGTCAGCCAGACTCAGTCGGTTACGAGGCCACCTGTGACCAGGAGGAGCAGTGAGCCATTCTGCCCTGCAGGTGGACCGCTCACGTCACCAGACTCAGTCGGTTACCGAGGCCACCTGTGACAGGAGGGCAGTGAGCCTTTGCCCTGCAGTTGGACCGCTCACGTCGACCAGACTCCCAGTCGGTTACCGAGGCCACCTGTGGACCAGCGAGACAGTGAGCCTTCTGCCCTGCAGTGGACCACTCACGTCACCAGACTCAGTCGGTTAACCGAGGGCCACGCCTGTACCAGGAGGAGCAGTGAGCCTTCTGCCCTGCAGTGGACACGCTCACGTCACCAGACTCAGTCGGTTTACCGAGCCACCCTCGTGACCAGAGGAGCAGTGAGCCTTCGCCTGCAGTGGACCGCTCACGTCACCAGACGTCAAGTCGTTACGAGGCCACTGTGACCAGGAGGAGCAGTGAGCTTCGTGCCCTGCAGTGGACCGCTCACGTCACCAGACTCAGTCGGTTACGAGGCCACCTGTGACCAGGAGGAGCAGTGAAGGCCTTCTGCCTGCAGTGGACCGCTCACGTCACCAGACAGTCGGTGCTACCAGGCCAACCTGTGACCAGGAGGAGCAGTGAGCCTTTCTTCCCTGCAGGTGGACCGCTCACTCACCAGACTCAGTCGGTTACGAGGCCACCTGTGCACAGGAGGAGCAGTCGAGCCTTCTGCCGCTTGCCAGTGGACCCGCTTCACTCACCAAGGACCAGTCAGTTACCGAGCCACCTTGTTGACCAGGAGGAGCAGTGAGCCTTCTGCCCTGCAGTGGACCGCTCGTCACGGTCACCAGACTCAAGTCGGTTACCCGAGGCCACGCTGTGACCAGCGAGGAGCAGTGAGGCCTTCTGCCCTGCATGGACCGCTCACGTCACCAGACTCAGTCGGTTACCGAGGCCACCTGTGACCAGGAGGAGCAGTTAGCCTTCTGCCTGCCAGTGGCCCGCTCAACGTGCACAGATCGAGTTCGCGTTACCGAGGGCCACCTGTGTGACCAGGAGGAGCAGTGAGCCTTCTGCCCTGGCAGTGGACCGCTCACGTCACCAGACTTAGTCGGTTACTGAGGTCCACCTGTGACCAAGGAGGAGCAGCTGAGGCCTTCTGCCCTGCAGTGGACCCGCTTCACCGTCACAGACTCAGTCAGTTACCAGAGCACGTGACCAGGAGGAGCAGTGAGCCTTCTGCCCTGCAGTGGACCGTTCACGTCACCAGACTCAGTCGGTTACCGAGGCCACCTGTGACCAGGAGGAGCAGTGAGCTTCTGCAGTGGACCGCTCACGTCACCAGACTCAGTCAGTTACCGATGGCCACCTCGTGACAGGAGGAGCAGTGAGGCCTATCTGCCCTGCAGTGGACCGCTCAGTCACCAGGACTCAGTCGTTACCGAGGCCACTGTGACCAGGAGGAGCAGTGAGCCTTCTGCCCGCAGTGCGGACCACTCACTCCACCAGACTCAGTCGCGTTACCGAGGCCACCTGGTGACCAGGCAGGAGCAGTGAGCCTTCTGCTGCTGTGGACGCTCACGTCACCAGACTCAGTCGGTTACCGAGGCCACCATGTGACCAGGAGGAAGCAGTGAGCCTTCGCCCTGCAGTGGGACGCCTCACGTCACCAGAACTCAGGTCGGTTACCGAGGCCACCTTGTGAACAGGAAGGAGCAGTGAGCCTTCTGGCCCTGAAGTTGACCGCTTCACGTCACCAGACTCAGTCGGTTACCGAGGCCACTGTGACAGTAGGACAGGTGAGCCTTCTGCCCTGCAGTGGACCGCTCGTCACGTCACCAGACTCAGTCGGTTTCCGAGGCCACCTGTGACCAGGAGGAGCAGTGAGCCTTCTGCCCTGAAGTGGGCCACTCACGTCACCAGAGGCCGTTTGTTTTGTCGCGGCTGTGCCGGCGCCGGGGAACCAGAGGCGTGGCGTGGTGTCACCGCGCCCGCTCCCACTTCAGCTCTGTTGCTGTCTGCCGTTAATTATGAGCAGGCGTCCGGCCTGGTACGGCGGCCCTCGGCTGCTTCCCCGTGGCTCCCTAACGAATGAGACGCCAGACAGACAACACAACACGAAGGGGCGCCCGGCGGACAACACAACACTGAGGGACGCCCGGCGGACAACACAACACCGAGGGACGCCCGGCGGACAACACAACACCGAGGGACGCCCGGCGGACAACACACACCGAGGGACGCCCTGTGGACAACACAACACGCGAGGGGACGGCCAGAACGGACATCACGACACCGGAGGGAACGCAGAGAGAGACGGACATCACAAACACCGAGGGACGCCCGACGGAACAACACATGAAACCCGAGGGAACGCCCTGCGGGACAACAACAAACACCGAGGACGCCCGATCGGACAACACAACAGCCTGCGAGGGACGCCGACGGGCACACAACACAAACACCGAGGGACGCCAGACGGACTAACAAACACCGAGGGACGCCCGGCGGACAACAAACACCCGAGGGACGCCGAGACGGACACACAACACCGAGGGAACGCGCCGAACGGACAACACAACACGAGGGACGCAGAAGCGGAACAACACAAACACTGAGGGACGCCCGGCGGACCAACACAACACGAGGGAACGACCCAGACGGAACACAACACCGAAGGTGTACGACCCGAGACAACACAACACCGAAGGGGACGCACGACGGACAACACAACCCGAGGGACGCCCGAGGAAAACACAACACCGAGGGACCGCCAGCGAATCACAAAAACCGGAGGGACGCCCGGCGGACATACAACACCTGAGGGACGCAGACGAAACATCACAACACCGAGGGACGCCAACGGACAACACAGCCACCGAGGGGAACGTCCCGGTCAGGGGACCATATGACACCAGAGGGGACGCCAGACGGACAATCACAACAACCGAGGGACGGCCCGGTGGACATCGAACAACACCGAGGGACGCCCCAAGGACAACACAACACCGATGGACCGCCCTGCGGACATCAAACACGAGGACGCCCGGCGGACATTCAACAACACCTGAGGGACGCCCAAGACGGACAACACAAACCGAGGGACGCCCGCGGGACAACACAACACCGAGGGCGCCTGGCCGGACAAACAACACCGAGGGACGCAGACGGACAACACAACCGAAGGGACGGCCCGGCGGACACACAACACCGAGGGACGCCAGACGAAACTCACAACACCGAGGGACGCCCAACGGACAACACAGCACCGAGGGACGGCCGGCGGACATCATGACACGAGGGACGCCAAGAGGAAACAACGACAACACCGAGGAACGCACCGGTGGACAACACAACACCGAGGGACGCCCCGGCGGACAACACAACAACCGAGGGACGGCCAGCGGGACATCACGACACCGAGGACGGCCAAAGAACGGACAACACAACACCGAGGGAGCCCGACGGACAACACAACACCGAGGGACGCAAACGACGGACAACACAACACCGAGGGACGTGCCCGTGTGGACATCCAACACCGAGGGACGCCCGGCGACAACAACACCGAGGGACGCTCAAGCGGACATCACAGTCACCGAGGACGCCCGGCGGACAACAATGACACCGAGAGACGCCCAGCGGACATCACAACCGAGGGACGCCCGACGGACAACACAACGACCGAGGGACGCCCGGCGAACAAAATACAACAACCGAGGGGACGCCCGGCGGAACATCAAAAAGCACCGAGCGGATCGCCAAGACGGAATCACAACACGCGGGACGCCTGGCGGACAACACAACACCGAGGGACGGGCCAGACGGACAACACAACACCGAGGGACGCCCCGGCGGCAACACAACACCAAAGGGACGCCCAGCGGACATCACAACACCGAGGGGAAGCGCCCGGCGGACAACACAACACCGAGGGAGCCAGCGACAACACAACACCGAGGGACGCCCGGCGGACAACACAACACCGAGGGACGCCAGACGGACAACACAACACTGAGGGACGCCAGACGGACAACACAACACCGAGGGACGCCCGGCGGACATCACGACACCGAGGGACGCCCAACGGACAACACAGCACCGAGGGACGCCCGGCGGACAACACAACACCGATTGCGCCAGACGACAACACAACCCGAGGGACGCCCAGCGACAACCAACACCGAGGGACGCCAGACGGACACACAACACCGAGGGACGCCCGCGGACATCACAACAACCTGAGGGACGCCGACTGGACATCACAACACCGAGGGAACCCAGAACGGACAACACAACAAACCGAGGACGCCCGCGACAACACAACACTGAGGATCACGCCAGACGGACGACACAACACCAGGGACGGGCCCGCGACAACAAATACACTGAGGGACGCCAAGACGGACATCACAACACCGAGGGACGCCCAACGGACAACACAGCACCGAGGGACGCCCGGCGGACAACACAACACCGATTGCGCCTTGTTGCCCCTTCACTCAAAAAATTGGAGGACCAGTTTCCCCCTGCCCCCGGCACTATACGCCTATGGCCATATAGCTTAAACACATAGGTTGAAGAATTTGAAGGAAATTTAATGATGATGATATATCGTGATTTAGAGTGGCGATCTGTCAGGGTTACCAGATCCCGGAAATTATGCTAGGGTAACATACAATTGCAATGTATTAGCTACCAAAAAAGAAGAACTGTTTTCAGTAGCCAGTTCCTTGTTAAAGGGAATAGTCCACCTTTAACATAGGGTTTTGAGTTGAGATAGCCAAGTTGTGGCGCATGCTCGCCTTGCAGCATATCACCGGTAAATATGGAGCAGTGGCACTTCACATTTTGCCTATAGAAACCTCTTTATAGTATTATGACGCGATGGCGTAAAGAGTCTGACTATCACTAGATCAACTCCACTCATCGTCAGGGCGGCGAGGCAGGTATTCTCATATACAATCCACTCGAAATCGCTCACGCGAGGTGTGTCGGCTTGAGTTGACGTATGATTATGGACGCAACAGAATGACTTAAACTTTGGGAAGTGTAAGTGCTGGACAAAACCATACTTTTTTTTAAGTACCCACCTCATTATTTTTAATTGCAAGAATGAACTTGTCAAGGTAATGCTATGCATAGTGATTTTGATGTTTCAACATCTTCCTATAAAACATTTTATTACAAACGTTCTGTAGCGTAAATGCGTACGTTCAGCGCTGGCCTGAAACGTTCCCAAGCTCGCGTACAAATTGTTGATCTGTCGCCCTCCCCAACTCACCCGAACACCACCTCGTACCAAGTACGCGCGTGCCCTTTGAGTTGGCCGCCCGCGGCGCAGCCGAGCCCGCTGAGTGATAGGAGCCGACCGCGAGACGGTACGCCAGTAGACGTGTAGACCGTTGCATTAGACCTTGTGAACATAATCCACGAACGAACGCCCCCAGAGCAACGGACAGTGACGACGATGCGGACAACTACACTTCCATAGTGAAACTATTAATAGTGACGAAAACAGGGGTCGAAAAAAGCTCTGTCTACCAAATACCTCGTTGCCGACCATTTGCTTGAACCTGGACGACAAACTATCATGACATGGGCAAAAATAAGAAGCTCAGACCGTTAAATCTCCAACCCTAACCTCGAACCACACCGGTATCCAAGTTACCTACCAGTTAAACATTCAGTAAATGCTTATTGATGACATTTTTTTTTTTAAATATCGGTTGGTTCGATAATTTTCTGGTCAAGCAGGCCTTCATCCCTGCGGTGACTGACCACTTTGATATGGAATTTCGTTGGCGACCACTTTTTATTTTTTTTCGACCCCTGGTGACGAATACCTACTTAAAGCAAGTACTGTGATGGTTTTCAAAGCGTTGTATTTTCCGGCCATCTTCACAGTAACTTGGGCAAGTAACCGCCATAATAATACGACACGATCCTCCACTAATCGATGACTTGCGTGCTTCTCCAAACCAAGGCTGATTTCGCATTACTTTGAGGAAAAAACATATGAATTATCACCAAATAATTGACATTTTAATTTGCTTTTTTTCCGCGTAAATATAGGTTTCTTGACTTACTAGTAATATGATACGGTGCATTCCATGTCATAATCGCACAAAAAAGAGGCGGTTCGTACCCGACCCCCTCCGATTTTGATAAAAATTGGTACAGAAACATGTAGTGTCAAGTGAAGAGAAACATGCAACCAACTTTTAGATCCCGGTGACTTCTATATTGGTCAGAATTTAGTAGGTCATCAAAAGTTCACGACTTTTTGCGTACTTGGTATCAATCAAACGCTTATATCTTCTGTGTTAATGGAGTTAGCGGAATCAAACTTTTATCGAATATTCAAAAGTGTTTCACCATTCAGAAAACGTCGAAAAACGTTAAGTGAACTAAATGTGATCTTTGACCTTTAAATGCCAAAGTCATAAAATGCATTTATTTTATTTATTTTAATGTCTGCCTCCTCATAAAAAGGCCGCACTTGGTACAAGGAGTGACCTCGACATCCTCTAAGGGTGTGCAGAAAAAAGGGCGGAGACTTTTCATCTTTTAAGATACGCCCTTTGGTATGGAAAGGGAGCGAAATAGACAAATCCCCGAGGCTATTTCGCATGTTGCTTGCGATAATGAATGTTTTCTTTCTGGTCCGATTGACGTGAAATTTAGTGGTAGCTTACATTTGATGTATGTATTCCGTTCCAAGGTTTTCAGATCGATTCTGATCTCGCATGACCTCACATGACCTTGTAATAGTGTAGACCCACAAATGCGTGTTGTCAATGCTTAGGAACCGCCCTTAAATCAACTCTACGTTATTGTGATTCACTTTCACCACCAATGTCAAGGTTTTATGTTGCACCTCCCCGCCTCCTCCCTTACCACCACCACCACCAACCCTGTGCGCAGCGTTATTATGAAAAAGCCCTTCTCAGTCTAAAAAATTGCTAAAAAAATACTTGAGCGTTAAGTCCGATTTGGGAGTGAAGGCCGAGTGTCATTTTTTGCTAATGCCCATGCAAAGTGTCCATGCGATGGTATTGGTGGAACGTTAAAAAATGTTAGACAAAAGGGGCTAGTCTTCAAGGAACGCTTATCGAAACTCTAACGTACAGTGATTTAAGGGCAACAAGCAACACTCAGCAAAAAGCTTGCTCAGCAAACAAACACAAAAAGCTCAGCAACAAGCTTGCTTAGCGAGTGGGGTCCATGAAGTCCAGCATGAAAAGCTTGAATATAGACCAGGATTTGTCCTCCGCCCAGTGTGACCTGATATCCCCTTTACTAACACCATGAAATACCCACCACCTTTCGGCTCAATAGGCTTTTAGAATCAATGTACTTGCCCTAACATAACACGCTCAAGGGAAACTATCTTCAATTTGTTTATTTTGTTTTCTCTTCCTTGAGTGAGTGGCGCGACTTTGTCTTCTTTTTTATCCTCTCTTTTGTGGTGTTAACGTAAGGTGCGGTTGTCGCGTTGGATAGAGGGAGGGTCACTCATGAAAAGGCTTAACAAAGGCGGTTCCTAGCATTGGCAAAACGCATCTGTGGGTCATACACTATAACAAGGTCATGTGAGGTCATGCGGGTCATAGCGAGGTCAGATAAATATAAAACATGAATCGAATACACACATCAAATGAAAGATACCAGCTAAATTTCACTTCATCAGACCAGAGAAAACCCTCATTATCGGCAAGCAACATGGAAATAGCCTCGGGGCCACTTGTCTTATTTCCGCTCCCTTTCCAATACTAAAAGGGCGTATAAATCAAAAGTTGAAAAGTCTCCGCCCCTTTTTTCTGCACACCCTTAGAGGATGTCGAGGTCATTCCTTGTACCAAGTGCGGCATTTTTACGAGGAGGCAAACATTAAAATAAATAAAATAAATGCATTTTAGGACTTTGACATTACAAGGTCAAAGGTCATATTTAGTTCACTTATTTTTTTCGACGTTTTCTGAATGGTGAAACACCGCATAATATCGATAAAAGTTTGATTCCGCTAACTGCCATTAACAAAGAAGATATAAGCGTTGATTGATACGCCAAGTACGCAAAAGTCGTGAACTTTGATGACTCTAAATCTGACCTTAGGGTCACCGGGACTAAAAGTTGGTGTGGCATGGTTTCTTTCATTGACACTACATGTGTACCAATTTTTATCAAAATCGAAGGGGGTCGGGGCTTTTCTTGTGCGATCTGACATGGAATACACCATACTTAATTTATTGCTTCTCTTCATCATTTCTGGGCTTTTTATCGTTTGTTTTTTCAAGGCGAACTATTCCCTTTAATATGTTTGGCGCCTGGAGTGACAATTCTGCTTTTATCAATTAGCTTCAGCTGTAACGATTAAATCACATTTCTGACACTGTTGCATCATAAAATATATTTATAACATGCTAGTGGGTTTTGGGGGGCCAAATCCAGTGCCAAGCCTCGGGTTTGCTCCCTTTTGAATTGCATAGACGTTATAAAATTAACTTTCCTTAGTAAAAGTTGCGTAGCTGTCTTACATCAATAAATGTGTAAATTTGCGCTGATTTCAGGCGGCTGGGGGGGGGGCACTTGTCCCTAATGCCCCCCTCTGGATTCGCCTGTTAATGGGTTTAACTTACCGTTTCGTCACAAAACCATCCAAGGATGACTGACGCCGTTTTATCACTGATTCACACTGATCTCTTTATCTGTAGTCTTTCCCGTTAAACATGTTGACAGAATCAACTTGTTTATGAAGAACGCAACGCACTCCAAAGCCGTATTTACTCGACCACAACCAAAAATAACGATCAGTCGTCTGCTTATGACCCCCGCCAATATTTCAAAATTGCGTTGTGTCGCTTTTTCCAAACGGACAAGCTACCATAATTTACTGCCATGTGAAGTGTAGTATTTTTTTACTTTTGCAATGCTTATCATTTCTACCATATACATTATTATTATATGGCAAAGGATATATCTTTTTCGACTACGGAAGATGGGGAGGCAAAAAGATAGTTTTGCCCCCGCTTGATTTTGCCAGCGGAGGCGGCTGCCCCCGCTGCCTCCCCCCCCCGAATCCGCCGCCCCAGGTTCCAATCCAGCTCCTCAAAAGTTGAAGAAAAAATAAATGAAAAAGGGGCATCACAAAATATGTTATCAAAATCCGTAGAGCTTGTCATATCCAGGGGTGTTCTCTTTTAGGTAGGGCACCAAGAATGGCTTGCCCCTTTCTGAAGGTCTCGCTGTGCCCCTGGAAATACCTAATGACGTTTTAGTCAAGCCATGTTTGGTGGAAAAACAATAAATGTTTGACAAATTATAGAAAACAGAGATCTGAAGCAAATGTAAAATTAAAGCGCTCAAAGAAAGGAAATAACGTTATTTTTAATATAGACATTTCATATTGTTTTAAAGCATTTCGATTTTTTTACTACAAATGCCAAAAATGTATTTTTCGTTGTCGAAACCATATTTTACAACATACTGAACTGCTTAAATATGTGGGCCCCATTTTGCTTCGAGGATCCACTGACCCCCCCTCTTAGCGAAATTCTTCCTACGCCCCCCGGGTGAGAGTCTATGCCCTAGAAGGGAAGTCCATGCCGTTGCGAGGAGCCCAGCTGTGCTGGCTGTGGTACCAATAGTTTGAGCCGTGAGTAGCAATGACGACAGAGAGTCCGGGCCGCCGCGCCGCATGACACGGTCAAAGCGGCCAGCGTACGGCGTCGTTTCTGCCGAGCAGGAGCGCTACCAGCCATAATGGCACGGTCTATTAGCCGCACTATTCAGGCGCGCACCACTGAAAAGGCCGTCTGGCCGGCGGCGTTTGGCCGTCGGTCTCCGCGGCCGGTGCATGCCTAACTGACCACTACGTCAAGATGGCGGGGATCTGCAGCGGCGCAGCATTAATTGCGCCCCGGCTGCCGCACTGCAGATCTGACGCCTGCCCGACCGGCAACGGCCACCCTGCTTGCCGGCCGGCGGCGAATTAAACTGGCTTCATATTGATCTGATCACGGCGCCGCCGGCCGGCCCGCTGAGGGCGCCGCCGGCCGGCCCGCTGAGGGCGCCGCTGGCCGGCCCGCTGAGGGCGCCGCTGAGGGCGCGGCCCGCTGAGGGCGCCGCTGGCCGGCCCACTGAGGGCGCCGCCACTGCCACCGCCGCGCCAACTGCGCCGCAATGTCCGCTGCGAGACGGCAGTGGCGCGGACCTGCTCCCCTGGGCGCCGCACCAGCCAGCCACAAACTGAAGCCGTTCGCCGAACACATCACTCTTGGTACGTCATTCGCTCGGTCGCTATTGGTGGGGCGTGACATTTGGACAAGGCAATCAAAGCAGCAGCGCGCAGTGCTTTATTCGGCGCCGTGTGATCTAAAGAAATTATTCTGTCGTACGCGGAAAACTTTTGCCAGCTATATAAGCTGATTACCAGCCATTGAATATTCATCAAACTTGAGAACTAGCGTTGTGATATAATTGAATGTCATGTAAAATGTTGCTAGCAGCATCAGTTTTTAAAGCCACTCAAAGGCCAGCTTATTATTCTGGTGCAGGGGCGGATCCAGCCCCTCGGTTTGGGGGGGGCAACTTTTTCCGGCAAAAAGGTACCCCCATTTTTTTTAACACGGATTTGGGCTTTTCACCTTATTTGGCATTAGAGATAAAAAATACGATTTTTTTCCGAAAAAATAATATTTGCTTTATTTTTTGATTTTTTGAATACTTTTTTTTGAAAAAATGTTTTTTTTCGGGAAGAAAAAAATCGGTGGAAAAAATCGTGAAAAAACTTTTTCGTTTTTATGAGTAAAAAATCGGGGAAAATCACTTAAAAACACACCGAACACCATTTCCGTAGCATATACACACGTAGGTAATCAATAATAACGTTTATCTCATAC
>VOPJ01010356.1:0-43241 GCA_014673585.1 Semibalanus balanoides | reverse complement strand
CAATTGGGGGGGCTTCAGCCCCCCCCCAACTTAGACTTCAGCCCCCGCCCAATTGGGACGATGAAGTGGGTGAAATCCGAGTGAAATATTTATCTTGTGGATTTTAATGTTACTTTAAGCGATTTTTCTCCAGCCCCCCCCCCCACAGCTTTTCTGGAGAAACTACGCCCCTGGTACTGGATATTACAGCTGAAAAGTACATCAGCGCAACATTTGTCGAGGGTCTCATTTCTTAACACTGAGCAGATGTGGCATGTAGCCGATTTATTTTCCAGCTGGGAACGTGGTATTACAATATTTTGGACATTCTCCATAGTATCTGCAAGGGGTGCGGTTCCGCGTGGCATTGGCATTGAGGGGGAGGTTTGGTATTTGCGAACATGGTGGTATTTTCGCGACATTTTCGTGACATAGGCATTGTATGTTGATTACTATCAAGCGTGGCATACAATGTTCATGCTCGTGATCATGGTCCGATGGAGATCAGCCTCAACGAAACTGATTTTCCGACAGGATCGCGTCTGTGGTGGCGTAACTCTGCTGAAACCGCCACCAAAGGCTAAACTGGGATTGGCGGACTGTTGGACAGGCACGCTTCTCCCGATCTGGCACCGACCGCTAACAACGCGATTGTTGACTTAACCCTCGTTTTACGGGGGGGGCTGACAGGCCTCCCGAGTTTCTTCTTGAAATAACTTTTACACATAAAGCTATCCAGCTTTAAATTTTCATAGCTGAGTTACAACAATACAGCGTATCCTGTGAAATGTTAATTCAAAATTGGTCCAGTATTTTGGGAGAGAATGACGTTTTAGTGACGTAATGTTGGTAAAAACGGTAAATATTGGGAAAATCGCAGAAAATAGAGTTTTAAAACAAATTGTAAACATAAAATGTAAAAGATATAAAATTTCACTTTCTTACAAATGACAACCTCAGATTTGCAAAATGTTGTGTTTTTGACGTCCCCAACATTTTTTTGAAGAACCCGATTTTCGTAAACCCGATTTTATACGATTTTGTATTGGTCATGTGTGGTTCTCCAACATTTATGCCATTTTTTAAATATATTTTAAGGACATTGACAAAACTATTATTTTTTGGAGGTTAAAAAACATAAGTTTCGCCATAGATAACAGTAGACAGTACCATAGATAACAGTAGAACAGTAGGTGCTACTGTTATCTATGGTTTCACAAATTCGATATAGCCATTTTGTAGCCCTTGTCATTTGCTATCTTAGTATTTGTATTGGATTTGTTTTTTCAAAGATTTTTAGTACCTTCTGGTTACGACGACTACGACGACTGGATTAAGAAGGGACAGCAGAGATCCGGGCAGTGCAATGGTCACACAGTTAATAATGATGTACACTATACATTAAGCTCGAAAAGAGCAAATATGTGCAATATTTCTTTGTTTAAAGTTTAGACTCAAAGTATAAGCCCTAACGAGGCTACAAATGTGTGATCAACGTGGAAAAACCGCGGACAAAAAGTTGTGTAGGGTTAACTAAATTTTTGATGCTGTTGGCCAGTCGTGACAATAACACACCGCTTTTTATGCTGGAAAGTGGAATATAAAATTGCTCATTCACATGGAAAGGTTATATTTAGGTATTTCAGACTGCTGATGATTTGTACTTAAAATGAAAATACCAAAAAGCCTGTACAAAACGGTCTGCGCTTGTCAAAATAGCATATCATTCAATGCGATGAGAATAAGGCGCGCCGTAGCAATATCGGCGGTTCAACAGTATTGTATGTTTGAAGACATGGTGCTTACAAATAAACACATTTATTAGCGAATCGATGCAATGCTTTCATGCTTTGGACATTTTACTTGAAAATGATGAAATAGTCCTTTTTGAAGTATGAAATAGTCCTTTTTGACAATTTATTTGTCGCCCCATGTCGCGCTAGCAGGCCATTCTTGCCCACAGTGCACTGTGGGCCTTTTGCCGTGCAGCCTGCCGGCTTAAAACATTGAAGGCTCCAATTTTTCCTTTAAAGTTCAAATTGCACTGCCCGGAACCAGAAAGTTCTTTGAATTTTTCGTATCTGCATTAGTTCCCCGTTAACCTTTGCTAGCATATGAAAAACGCAACCAAAGCGCTGCAATTTGTTGAGAGAAAGTTGAAAAAGCGCCAGATCACCCGTTTGAGGCGAAATACATGCACCGTATTTGGCTATTTGTACGTTGAATTTTTCTTGATTAATTTAAACAAAACTGCTTTTTCACCTTTTATTGTATTTCATTGCATGTTTTGTCTAACCAAGCAAAATTATCTGAGTCTTGCATACATTGAGCTCTACTTTGCAAATGAGGATCAACCCTAACATGTAAAAAACCAACATGTAAATGTAAGCGTGTATAAAGTTTGACGGCAACGGCGAGTGACGCTTCGATACACATACCAGCGAACCTAACATGTAATTTGCCACTGCCAGAATGTTCTGATGTTGTCCCGACCCGGAAACCACGCCCTATTCGCCCCTTTGATTTCTGCGGCCATTTTTTTTTTAGAGAAACAAGTCTTGTAATTTCATGCCTCGATACAAAATGGTTCCAAACGATAAGTGGCGCGGGAACAACACGCACACACGCCCACGATAGTGGCGCGGGAAGGCGTGAGGCGTGAGTCACGTCAGCCGTCTATCGTCGCGTCCGCCCGGAGCTGTCACGCTACAGTCATGAACTGCGACACGAGGATATTAAAACATAGCCACGATCGGCCGGCTAGAGCGGCGACAGTCACCTGACGTCATCCCGACCACAGAAGGCGGCGTCACATCCGCCCCCGCCAATATAACACAGTAGCGGCGACCCATCCGCCCCCGCCGAACATACCGCAGTAGACGGCGGTCGCGACTAGTCACGTTTGGGTCGGACAGAGGCCGTCGGAGAGTCAGGTCCCATCCCGCCCCCCCAACATTACCACAGAAGCGGCGACACATCCCGCCCCCGCCAACATACCACAAGTAGCGGCGGTCATATCGCCCCCGCCAACATACCCACAGTAGCGGCGTTCCCATCCGCCCCCGCCAAACGATACCACAGTAGCGGCGTCATTCCGCCCCGCCAACATCACCACAGTAGCGGCGTCCCATCCGCCCCCGCCAACATACCACAGTACGGCGTCCCATCCGCCCCCGCCTAACATACCCAGTAGCGCGTCCCATCCGCCCCCGAACATTACACAGTAGCGGCGTCACATTCCCCCCCGCCAACATACATCAGTAGCTGGCGTATCCCATCCGCCCCCGCCAACCTATACACAGTAGCGGCGTCAATCACGCCCCCGCCAACATACACAAGTAGCCGGCGGTTCACATCCGCCCGCCAACTATATCCACAGTAGTCGCGTCCCATCCGCCCCGCCATCATATCCACAGTAGCTGCGTTCACATCCGCCCCCCAACATCCAACAGTATAGTCCGGCGTCCCAATCCGCCCTCGCCAACTATATACCACAGGTAGCGGCGTCCTCATCCGCCCCGCCAACATACCACAGTAGCGGGGCGTCACATCCGCCCGCCAACATAACCACAGTATGGGCGTCCCATCCGCCCCCGCCAACATACCAACCGTAGCGGCGTCACATCCGCCCCCGCCAAATAACCGACAGTAGCGGCGTCCCATCCGCCCCCGCCAACATACCACAGGTGCGGCGTCACATCCGGCCCCGCCAAATACACAAGTAGCGGAGGTCCATTCCGCCCGCCAACATACACAGTAGCGGCGTCACATCCGCCCACGCCAACATACCACAGTAGCGGCGTCCCATCCGCCCCGCGCCACATCACACAGTAGCGCGTCCCATCCGCCCCGCCAAACTACCACAGTAAGCGGCGTCGACATCCGCCCCGCCACTACCAACAGTAGCGGCGTCCCATCCGCCCCCGCCAACATACCACAGTAGCGGCGTCACATCCGCCCCCGCCAACATAACCATCACAGAACACAGGGGCCGTCCGGCACGACTGGCGGGAAGCGGCCAACGGTGGCGCCATGCACCGGCCGTCAGGCGCAGTTATAACTTAAAGTGCCACCGCCAGGCGGCGGCCGTCAGGCGCAAAAGTCTGATGCGTCTTCCAAATTTGATGATGAGGTTATATGTCTTCAAATGTGTTTTTTTAGTCCTCCTAGTTATGTTAATTAGCGGCACGCCAGGTCCATACAAATCGACGAACAAAGCAAAACGTTAAAGAGACACTGCCACCTTCCCAAAGTTCTCAATGTACGCCGCTTGTGTTGCTTAATATGAAGTAATTGCTACCGGAACATGATTATGACATTTGTTTCTCCACAAACAGTGCTCAATTAAAAAAAATTTTTAATGTTTGGGCTGATGACGTGCATAATAAAGGAATTTTTGGGAAATAGAGAAAACCATTCACGAGTGCTTGCCATAATATATATGTATGGCTAATGTATGGCCAAAGGTAAAACAAGTGCGGCTTATAATCAACAATTTAGTAAAGAAGTCGACGACATCGGCTCAGGGGTTCAAATACATCTGGGACCCCGATTTTGCAGATGTCAACCTATACTCAAATTTCTTAGTGATCGACCCTCGGTGGTTGTTTTAACTTATACATACATAATCTGTAATGCCAAGCAACGGAAAATGGCTATCTCAACTCAAATATAATGTTAAGGTGGCAGTGTCCCTCTAAGCAGCATCAAATGGCTCTTCACCTTCAGTGACCTACATGCTCTTGGCCGGTGACCTGCTATTTTCTCATGACTGGCTATCAACAGCCGAATCTGACCACATGTTCATCCTGACTCCAAATTGACGCAAACAAAACGGCTGCAGCGCGAAAGCACCTTCGGCGCTCAGGCTACCGTGCAGACCTTGCATTATGAATATGACGCCATTCCTCTGTGACCTGACCATTCACTTGTTTTCTATCAAAATGTGCGCAATTGATTGCTGTTTCGATACGCCGTAGCTGGTTCAGCTGGTATGCCTCAGTTGGTTGTACCGCGGCGGACGGCGTGGGCGGCGTGAATTAATTCCGGCTAATTCGGCAACAGGCCCACAGTGCGGCCGTCGTGAATTAATTCCGGCTAATCGGACAAACAGGTCCACGAGTGCGCGTCGTGATTAATTCCGGCTAATCGGCAACAGGTCACCACAGTGCGCCGTCGTGAAAATTAATTTCCGGCTAACTCGCAACAGGCCAGACAGTGCGCCGTCGTGAATTAATTCCGGCTAAATACGCAACAGGTCCCACAGTGGCGCAGTCGTGATTAAAATTCCGGCAATCGGCAACAGGTCCTCACAAGTGCCCGTCGTGAATTAATCGGCTAAGTCGGCCACAGGTCCCACAGGTGCGCCGTCGGTGGAATTAATACGGCTAATCGGTAACAGGTCCCACAGTGCGCCGTCGTGAATTAATTCCGTCAAATGGCAACGCAGTCCCACAGTGCGCCGTCGTGATTAATTCCGGTAATCGGCAACAGGCCACACAGTGCGCCGTCGTGAATTAATTCCGGCTAATCGCAAAGGTCCCACAGTGCGCCGTCGTGAATTAATTCCGGCTAATCGGCACAGGTCCCACAGTGCGGCCGTCGTGAATTAATTCGGCTATCGGCAACAGGCCACACAGTGCGCCGTCGTGATTAAGTTCCGGCTAATCGGCACAGGTCCCGACAGTGCGCAGTCGTGAATTAATTCCGGCTAATCGGCAACAGGTCCCACAGTGCGCCGTCGGTGAAATTAATTCGGCTAATTCGGCAACAGGTCCCACAGTGCGCCGTCGTGAATTAATTTGCCGGCTAATCGGCAACAGGTCGTACAGGTGGCGCCGTCGTTGAAATAATTCCGTCTATCGGCAACAGGCCACAACAGTCGCCGTCGTGAATTAAATTCCGGCTAATCGGCGAAACTAGGCACACAGTGGCGCCGTCGTGAGTTAACATTCCGTCTAATCGGCACACAGGCCACACATGCGCCCGTCGTGAATATAATTCCGGCTAATCGCAACAGGCGCACAACAGTCACCGTCGTGAATTAATTCGGCTAATCGGAACAGTCCCGCACAGTGCGCCGTCGTGAATTATTTCCGGCTAATCGGCAACAAGGTCCCAAAGTGCGCCGTCGGAATTAAATCCGGCTAATCGGCAGACAGGTCCCACAGTGCGCCGTGTGAATTAATTCCGTCTAATCGGCACAAGGCCCACACAGTGCCGCCGTCGTGAATTTAATTCCGGCCTAATCGGCAACCAGGCCACACAGTGCGCCCGTGTGAATTAATTCCGTCTAAATCGGCAACAGGCCACACAGTGCGCCGTCGTGAACTAATCCGGCTATCGGCAACAGGCCACACAGTTGCGCCGTCGTGAATTAATTCCGTCTAATCGGCAACAGGCCACACAGTTTGTGCCGTCGTGAATTAATTCCGGGCTAATTCGGCAACAGGCCACAACAGTGCGCCGTCGTGAATTAATTCGCGGCTAATCGGCAACAGGCCACACAGTGCGCCGTCCGTGAATTATTCCGGCTAATCGGCCAACAGGCCACACAGTGCGCCGTCGTGAATTAATTCCGGCTAATCGGCAACAGGATCCCACAGTGGCGCCGTCGTGAATTAATTCCGGCTAACGCAACAGGCCCACACAGTGCGCGTCGTGATTAATTCCGGCTAATCGCAACGAGGCCCACACAGTGCGCCGTCGTGAATTAATTCCGGCTAGATCGGTCAACAGGTCCCACAGTGCGCCGTCCGTGAATTAATATCCGGCTATCGGGCAACAGGTCCCACAATGGCGCCGTCGTGAATTAATTCCGGCTAATCGGCAACAGGCCACAACAAGTGCGCCGTCGTGAATTAATTCCGGCTAATCGGCCAAAGGTCCGCACAAGTGCGCAGTCGTGAATTAAAATTCCGCTAATCGCAACAGGTCCCACAGTGCGCCCGTTCGTGAATTAATTCCGGCCTAATCGGCAACAGTCCCATCAGTGCGCCGTCGTGAATTAATTCCGGCTAATCGGTAACAGGTCCACAGTGCGCCGTCGGAATTTAATTCCGTCTAACGGCAACAGGCCCACAGTGCGACCGTCGTGAATTAATTCCGGCTATGCAACAGGCCACACAGTCGCCGGTCGTGAATTAATTCCGGCTAATCGGCAACAGGTCCACAGTGCGCCGTCGTGTAATTAAATCCGGCTTAATCGCAACAGGTGCCACAGTGCGCCGTCGTGGAATTAAATTCCGTGCTAATCGGCAAAGGCCACACAGTGCGCGTCGTGGAATAATTTCGGCGTAATCGGCAACATGGTCCCCACAGTGCGCAGTCGTGAATGTAATTCCGGATAATCGGCAAACAGGTCCCACAGTGCGCCGTCGTGAATTAATTCGCGGCTAATCGGCAACGAGTCCCGGACAGTGCGCCGTCGTGAAAATTGAATTCGCTATCGCAACAGTCCACAGTGCGCCGTCGGTGAATTAATTCCGTCTAATCGGCACAGGCCACACAGTGCGCCGTCGTGAATTAATTCCGGCTAATCGGGGCAACAGGCCGACACAGTGCGGCCGTCGTGAATTAAATCCGTCCTAATCGGCAACAAGCCACAACAGTGCGCCGTCGTGAATTAATTCGCTAATCGCAACAAGGCCCACACAGTGCATCCGTCGTGCATTTAATTCCGGCTAATCGGCAACAGGGTCCCACAGTGCTCCGTCGTGAATTAATTGCTCGGCTAAATCGGCACAAGGTTCCCACCAGTGGCCGTCGTGAAATTAATTCCCTTTGCTAATCGGCAACAAAGGTTCCCACAGTGCGCCGTCGTGAATTAGATTCCGTTAATGCGGCAACAGGCCCAACAGTGCGCCCGTCGTGAATTAATTCCGGCTAATCGGCAACAGGCCACACAGTGCGCCGTCGGAATTAATTCCGTCTAATCGGCAACAGGCCACACAGGCGCCGTCGTGCACTAATTCCGGCTATCGGCAATAAAAAAAAAAAACGGCCACACAGTGCGCCGTCCGTGAATTAATTCGTCTAATCGGCAAACAAGGCCACAGTGTGCCGTCGTGATTAATTCGCGGCTAATCGGAACAGGCCACACAGTGCGCGTCGTGAATAATTCCGGCTAATCGGCCAACAGGCCACAACAGTGCGCCGTCTGAATTAATTCCGGCTAATGCGGCAACAGCCAACAGTGCGCCGTCGTGAATTAATTCCGGCTAATCGGCAAAGGTCCCACAGTGCGCCGTCGTGAATTAATTCGGCTAATCGGCAACAGGCCACACAGTGCGCCCGTCGTGAATTAATTACGGCTATTCGGCAACAAGGTCCCACAGTGGCGCCCGTCGTGAATTAATCCGGCTAATCGCACAGGCCACACAGTGCGTCGGTGAACCTAACCGCGCGCAGATTGCATCTGGCAAGATTAGTTTTCCACACTACCTATGTGGTTGAATGACTTTTTTCCCTGTTGGCTAAAATAACTGAGGAAATAGTTAGATGATCAAGATGTTTAGACACGTTTCTCCAGCATTATGCCCGGAACTGGACGGCTTCATTCCACAGAAATCGTGCATCACCAATCTAGCCGTGTATCTGTGCTTGGCGTAGGAGGCCATGCGGGAGAGATATCAGACGGACGCTATTTATACACTTCAGCGGGTTTTGGAAATGTCAACCACAAGTTCACAAATGTGAAAATCGTATCATCTAGTTATATAAGACTCGGTACTTAACAGGGGCGGATCCAGAGGGGGGCACAGGGGGCACGTTCACCCTCCCAAACATCTGAGGAGGGCCCTTTTTGGCGCGCGCAGCGCGCCGAAAAGGGCCGACGATACCGCATAAAGCGCAATATCATGGGCTCTTTAAGTGTCGGAAGACCACGTTCACGTGGTCTTCAGAGAGTTTAGAGCACTTTAGAGGCCCTTAAAGACCACCAGGGCCCTCTCTGAAAGGACAGAGGGCCCTTGGACGTTCAAGAGCCCTGTGCATGTCAGAGAGGTTCCTGGCCAGACCAGAAAGGCCCCTGAGCGGGTCAGAGAGCCCCCTGAACAGGTCGAATGGGCCCCTAGCCAGCGAAGAGGGGCCCCTGGGCAGGTCGGAGAGGCCCTTGAGCATGTCGGCAGGGCAGCAAAGCAGCCAGCGCAGTCCTCTGCAAGGTCTTAAGGGCCCCTGAGCAGGCTTGAGGGTCCCTATACCCAATGCAGGTCAGGTCCCCTATGCAGGTCAAAGGGGCCATGGGTGGGTCAGAAGGGCCCCTAAACATGTCTAGCAGGCCCTAAGCCTGCACGGAGTGGCCCAGAGCAGGTCGAAGGGCCCCTGTGCAGATCGGAGAGGCCTCTGGCCAGACCGAAAGAGCACTGGGTGGGTAAAAAGGGCCTCTGAACATGCCTAATTGGCTTCTACACAGCACGGAGGGGCCCCTGGGCAGGTCGGAGAAGCTCTTGACCATGTCGTTACGGCAACAAAGCAGCCAGCGCAGTCCGACCAGAAAGGTCGCTGGGCAGATAGGAGGGGCTCCTGGGCGTGTCAGCGGGGCCCCTGGCTAGATAAAAAGTGTCCTTGGGCCGGTCGGAAAGGCCATTGGACATGCCGGATGAGTTCCTAGCTAGACTGAAGGGGATCCTGATCAGGTCGGAGAGGCCCCTGAGCATATCGGCAGGGCGGCAAAGCAGCCAGTGCAGTCTCTGGCCAGGTTGGAAGGGTCTCAGGGCAGGCCGAACGGGCCCTTTGACACTCAAGAAGGGCTTTTTGGAAGGTCAGAGGGGTCCCTGGTCAGACCGAAGGGCCCAGACCACGAAGAGATCTCAGGTGAAGATGAATTGAAAAGAAGTCTTAATCCACAAAACAAATATTATTATTGGAGTTTTGGGTTTATTATAACACCCTTTGTCAGTGTTTAAGAGGCATTCGGTATCACCCGAAAGCTCTGATTTTAATATTTATATTGTGGAGTAAGTCTTCTTTATATTTAATATATATATCACCCACCCTATGTCATGCCTTTTCGCGGATCCCAAATGAGTCCCTGAACAGGTCAGAAGGGCGTTGAAAAGGTCGGAGAGGGCCTTGAACGATCTAACGGGACCCTTGGCCTTTCAACAGTAAGACTGCAGTTGTTCAGGGAATACAACTCAATTTTTTTCGCGCCGCTCCGAGGCGCAATTGAACAACAAACAATAATATATGCGGGTTAAAAACCATACTGTTTCTCGGCGCATTTATGAGTTATGTTACTTCTTGCCTACATGATAGGCATAATAGTTCGCTTTTACACTTTTTTACCGCACTATTAACACAGTAATATTTTTAGAGCTTCATACCTTACGCAATGCGACGCATTGATTAAAATAAATGATGAATGAGAACTAATGAGAATATTGAGATGAGAAATATGTGAGATAAAAATATGAGAATTAATGAATTAAAATATCCAGGTTATTAAACTCAAAAATGTCGCGCCGCTCCGCAGCGCAATGGATTTAAAGAGTTCCAGGTCTTGAGCTATGAAAAAATATTCGAAGTTGGTATGCCTAGCTGATTCCAAATTGGTGTTGCTGGTTAGTGGTTCCAAAGTTTATATGGCAGTTTGCTCAGCAAACTGCCATCAGCAAACTTTGCTGACTCCAGCTCCTAAAAGTTGGTAGGGCACGACCTGTCACACCGAATTCTCGACCCTTGTAACGTGCCTTTCCATCCGTTTTGTTTGGCCCTTTCAACGCTTGGAAAGGGGCCTATCAACGCTCGGGAAGAAGTCCTCTTCAGTGTTCGGGAAAGGGATTTTTGAGGCGCCGCCCCTGCCCCCTTTGGACGAAATCCTAGCTACGTGCCTGAGCTTATGTATATACAACCTACCTTCATATTATTTTTAATCATACCGATATGTGCTGTGTGCAACCAGGAAAAAGTGTTACATGAGGATTGGCTTCACTCACGGTCTGGTTCAAATTTTACAATTTCGTTTTCACGACCTAAAATTAAACAATTTGCGGCACTTTACGGCGTCTCATCAAGGTCCATCGCCTATATTTCCGGGTTTTATCAGGCAAACCTGTAAAAGTTTCGCGCCGCTCGGCGGCGCTAAATAACAAGTATACTACTGTAACATGAATATTCCCATTACAAATGCTGCATAGCCATAGGCTTGAATACACGCAGAAAAAAAGTGTTTGCATTTTTTTCGTCATTTCAGCCGACCTACTAAAAAATATATGTGACGTCCTTGCATAGGGCCCTTTCAGGCCTGTAATGGGCCTTCTCAGACCGGTATGTGACTTTCAGGCCGTACAAGGGCTCTCTTAGGCTTGCCAAGGGCTTTATAATACCTGAAAATACACTTTCAAACCGACTGGAGGCCCTTCCAAGCCTGTGAAAACGCTCGGGGCCCTTTTTAGCTCGAGGGCCCTTTGACGTCAAATGTGCCCCCTCCGAAACTTTTTCCTGGATCCGCCCCTGGTACTTAAATGATTTGTTTCGTATCTCTTCGGCAGACGTCAGAGAGTTGTAGTGAATTGCAAAACCTCAGAATGGACCGCAGGCCCTGTTGGTGTGTCAGAGGGCTCACTTTTGCTCCTAGCATTTTCTCTTTACAGTCTACATCAATGACCTACCGGGAAACTTGACCTCGGATTGTCTGTCCTATGCTGACCATCACAAACTGTACCGCAAAATCTTGACCCCATCTGATTCGCGACTACTGCAGGCAGATCTCGATCGTCTTCAGGAGTGGTGCATCTGATGGGGTTCGACTCTAAATCCCTAAAAATGCAAGGTCTTCACTATGAATCTCTGGCGCAAATCTACCCAGACAACGTACACGGGTAATAACCGAGTGGGCGCGAAGCGCCCATGAGATTTCTCGTCAACTTACTAGACAAATTTACATTTGACCCGGCCTTTCACGGCCCGATACGGCCCGACACCGCCGTACAGACGCTTTTTAGAAGCTGATAACTTTGCAACCATTGCTTCGATTGAGATCGGGGCTTCCCCGTTGGATATGTTCATCAAATCAGTTTTGTTTTTGTGTATGTTGGGTTCTGATAGCGGTGATACCGTGCTGCATGGGATGCGCAAAAGTGAGGCAAGTCAAATAACCGATTTTGATAGAATCGCTTCATTTAACTGGACCACATTTGGCGTACGCAAGAGCCAATGATGCCACAGTAAAAAACTGAAGAAAGCAAATCGCACCGCTACGCGGCATGACGCAAGTTTTGCAATGGGGTGGGGGACAATTTTGTAAGGAACCAATATTTTGGGCCCATATGAACAAGGATAATCTACAATCTACATAATAAAGGGCAAATGGAAAACCGTTTGACCGTTATGGAATCGAAAACCCCTGGTGATGGATACACAACCCATACAATTTTTGAATCCGCATAATAAGGAAGAGTGAAAAATGATTCACTTTTGCTTGTGATTTCCCACCCTAATCAACACATATTTGGACACTGTACCCACCATTACTTTGGTAATGACCTGTACATTGATCTACATATTGGTATTTGTTTCATCGCTTCACGCCCCATATCCCATATAGGTGCCGAGCACTGACTTAAATCGTGAAAACGTCATAAAACCATTATTTGCGCTTGTGAAGCCAGTAACTGTGCACGTGCCACACGCCGCTAATCGACTCACAGTGCATACGCCGGGCAGATAATTTATCTACACATTTGTGTGTAACCTGTCATTGCGACTTTTGTTTGCCGAGAAATGGGTTCGGTATTGTAACTATGTTTTGCATGTAATTTCGTTTATGGCCCAGGGGTGTGCATTAGAGTGTTCCATTTTGACCAACCTCAAATGCTTAGTGCCTATATCGATATCGCCCGTCAACAGTATGGTAGGATTATGCTGTGTGCAAAATTCCCAGGAAATTTTGAAGAATATTTAGAGGTCGCGCACTTTTGCAACTTGTGTGCTGTTTAACAAAAAGGCACTCGGGGAAACGTTCGGGACGCGCAGCAGTTTAGCGCTTTGGCTAAGGTCACAAGTCATCTTCAGAATGCTATCTCTGGGTTTGGCTGCCCTTCCAAAGAGCAGGCCCCTTTTGTTCTTCGCCCACTACCATCGGCAAGCTAAAAGACGATCGCCGAAAGCCACGATTAAAATTACGGGCGACAAATTTCAATGACATCTTGGCCAAAGTCGGCCTGCCCACGAAGACGGGAAGGCAACAATCGCGTCTCCATCAATAAATTTGTACCAAGAGTATAATATTATAGCTGTTAAGAGGAGAGTCGACAAACGAGGAGAAGTCATGAAGCGAACATTGAAAGGATGATCTCCAGACGTCTTCGACATCTCCAGCGCTGACGTCCTCGAAAGAAAAGAGGTTCTGGAAGAAGATCAACAATTAGTTTTGTCACAGAGAGCGAGCACTGAGTGGCCCAGAAGTCAACGTCTCAAGGACTGCAGGAGCGATGGAAACCCATCGACCCAACGTCCTATCGCTCGTTGCTAGGGATCAAGAAAAGGCCCTTCGATGACTTCTCTGAGTCACCAAAGACTGGAGATAGTGGATTACCTTGGCAAGGTCCTTGGTGAATGGTTGATGGAAACCACCACTCGCGAGGATTATGAAGAACTGCTCCAGCTCTGCCTGCTCTTTCTGGGTGGGAACATTTCTGGCATAGATAATTCCGCTTCCGATCTCCTAGTACCTACTACCACGCTAGGTGGATGGCTAAGGTTATCTATGCTATCAAATTCGTCCTCTTCGGAAACTAGCTGATCTGATCTAACAACATCGCAAGCGCCTTCCGTAAAGCAGCCCTCTTCGCAGCCTTGGTTACATCGAGCACTGGAATGAAGCTTCTATTCCACCAATACGCTCCAAAGAACGACAATGACTTGATGAGGATCATGCAGAGGTACCCGGATCAAGAGCTGACCTCGGTGATCACGAAGCCCTCCTCGCGGCATCTTTGGTATCTGTCGGAAAATCTTGTTTCTCTGGCATTTTTTGACAATCGTGTTGAAGAAGAAGAACAGAACCGTATGCTAGAGCCTTTGTCAAAGCAAGGATCATGTAAAATGCTCAAAAAGCTTGAGGGAAGAAGGGTATATGCTTCACGGTAACGACAACTCTACCCAGCTTCATCAGCTCTCGGAGTAAGGACCTGTTCCATTCTGCTGACATACGGATGTAAGATGTTTGATGATGACTAGGACCTGATTTTCAAAATGAGATAGCAAGGAACATGGTCAAAGCTCTGAAACGTTAAATCAATGAAGGCGCTAAAAGGGCCATTGCTCTCATAAAAAAGGATTTCAACAACTTCGGTCAAAGACGAAAGCCGAAACACAATTTCTCCTTCGTATCGTCCGCCATCAGCGTTGGATGATGCCGGAGCGCACAAAGGCTGCTCGATCGTTATATGATGTTTAAAAGATATAGACCTGTCCCACCGTCAGGTGTGTAACTGTCATCTACTTCGCAAAAATGGGAGCTTAAATTCATAACTGAGTCACAAAAGGCGCTAGCTACCACTTTGCTGGCTTGAGAGTAGTGAGCTGTTCAAGGTGTTCAATGTGCGCGACCAGTAAATGTTGATCAATACATGGGAGTTAGTGCTTTTTTAATCCAGTTTGGTAGGTAGAAGCAGGGGAAGAGCGATATGGCTTAATCACAATACTTTCAAATTTCACCATGTTATAGTGAAACACCCTAGTGTGCATGTGCGCACGTGCAGTGTGACCCAGAGTTTGATTTGCTTAACTTTTCTAGTGGTGTGTCTCAAACCACACACCGACTTTCAGCTTAATCAATCCAGCCGTTTCTCAGCTCTAGCAGGATAACGTTTTCTGACACCCCTGACGTGGCACGTGTCACGCGCCATGCTGACCCCTCGCGTGAGACGAAACATGCCAATAGCATAATGTGATTGAATGGAGCTATCAGATGGCAAAGACCGCTTGTCAATCGGATGCTGGATTCCAAAACTTCTGAAAAGTGTTATGATCGGGCCGGGTCGGCCGCTTATTGGGATACAAATCCGGTATTCAGTGAGAACTCGCTCGCGCTTCGTGCTCGCTCGTAATAATCCGACAATTGGGAAGCTGAACACTTGGCTGGATTATTTCTGGAATATTGAGTACAAAATGTTACCCGATCCCATTCTATCTAAATATATTTTTGGCGAAATTGTACGATTGAAGCCGATAATTAAATCTAAGATGGCAATAACTCCATGTGAGATTAACAATAGCGATGATAAGTAATGCAATAACCAGTAACCTCATTCTCCATAAATATATTGATATATTTGGATCGAATTTATATTGTTGGATAATTCATTTATCTGACAGCTGTTGTTCACGTATTTTAAAAATTGAAGCTTGCTGATACTCCTTTAACCCTATTCCCTGCGGGCGGCCAGAATTACGTTAACCTGCGTGGGGGGCAGATTCTGCCCTCCCTCAGAGATCTCGAGAACCGCTCGGCTGATTTCGATGGGATGAACACCATTCGATTCGTCGTGACGAAAATCTTTTCTCTATTTGACCCCGAAATTGCCTTTTTTGTTTTTAAAAATAGGGTTGCCAGGGGTTCAGAAAAATATCCCAATTTTGGGTCTGCTTTTTAAAAGTCATTGTGCCATGTGATTCGACCGAATGTCATGCAAAAAAAAAAACGTTTTTGAGCTTTCCAATGTCATGCTCTTCAATATGTGAAAGCGGACAAGTACACAAATGGAAAAAATCAATAGCGTACTCAGGGATACAAAATGCGCCTGCCGGGGATTTGATACAAAAATTATTATGTTTTTCCTTACTGTTGGAAACGTGGGAACGTCACATGTGGGCTTTGTTGCTGTAATTTGTAAATATACATATTGTGCATAGGCGGATTCAGTGTAACAACGTGCGAGGACACCATGTGCGAACGCCTTTTATCATCTTGCTTATTGAAGTTGGGGCCCTAAAATTGGACGGGAAGGGGAATATCTCCTCCCATTTATGCTACCTTGAGTTCGCCTCTGCCCCCAAATATGTATAATCCAATTATGTATGATGTACAAAGCATCGACTTAGTTTTTGACGCTTTTATTCCACCGCAAACTACGAAGGAAGTATGTGTCGCACAACCCGCATTCGAAACGACCTTCCCAAAAACATGAGCCTGGAGCCGCCTCTGCTGGGACCGATTTTTTTTTTTTTAATTATTGACACAACACGCGTCGTTCATATTTAGGAAAAGTCCGAAAGTTTCAACACGATAGACGTAACGGTTCAGAAGCGGCAGTCGAAAAACTACCGGGAGGGGCAGAATCTGCCCCCCGCAGGGAATAAGGTGAATCAGCAAAGTATCCAAACAATATAATTTCGGATTCAATTTATTTATTTAGTTTGTGGTTACTGGCTATTCCATTGCTCCTGGCCGATCCAAAACAGATGGATCGGGTTGGATCATGAACCCTCGCCCGTGTATAGGGCAAGGTAAGTTCCCTCCTCTCGTCACTGCGTGACCGTGTTGGGGAGGGGGTACGATCCCCCTTAGCGTTTGGTCCGTAATTGAGCTAGCTAGAGCTTTGATTAAAAAACAAACGTTTTGTTTGTGACGAGAGGAAGCTATTGACATCTGGTTTTAAGGTCCTTGGTCATTAGATAACCTCTGAGGTCTTGTCAAAGACCCAAATGTCATCAAATCGTAAATGTGTAAAAATAAATACTTATCGAACTAAACGTAAAGGAACATCAGAATGCTAAATAGACGCAAAATTTGAAAACAGTATCACCAAATGACTTAAAAACTGCCAACTTTAAAAAAGGACATGTCAGGTCATCTGAGGTCGTTGACCTCGGTTGACCTTTGGGGGCATATGACCCCAGTGGAACATATAATTATGTAAAATGGATCCCAGATTTGAAATCAGCGTCACAAACTACCTAGAAACTGACAGAAGTAAAACAAAAGACATCTGAGGTCATCGGAGGTCAGTGACCTCGGTTGACCTCTGAAAAGGTCAATCGAGATCGCAATCTTTGCTAAAGCCACAGCTATCAGGTCTAGAAACATATGCTTCTTCACAAACATATGCTTCTGAACAACAAATACTCGGGAACTGCACATGTTTCAAGGATCGATACTACGGGACGCCAGTTTCGCTTTTTGGTGCTCAACACGATCTTGAGAAACAGGTGAAAGGTCATGGGTCATAGCCCATAGGGGCTATAAGTTCGACATTTTCAAAGTAGGTGTCAATTTGTTTCAAAGTGGGGTACTGCAAGTTTATCACGATCGGTTGATAACTACGCGGGTTATTCCGGAGAGAAAAAAAAAACGAGGTGGGATGCTACACCCCTCCTTACCTCACCCAGCCTGGTGAGTATTGAAGTTCCTGAATTCCCTCTTAACATTAGGTAACCCTCGCCAGTGTAAACTGGCGAGGGTTAATGTTAAGAGGAAATTCAGGAACTTCCATTCTGTGTTATTCTTATATATTATCAAATATAGGAATGATCCGTTTCTTTCTTTTTAGAAATCTACCGTGGAATCTGTATCAACAGACGTGCAGTTTATCACCTCGACCTCGAGCAAGCTGCCATCAAAAGGAGCCGTCTCGCACTTCTTTGTTAATCTGCATTATGGTCGGCCAGTGCATTTTGCAAACTGGTTTGAGCAAGAGGACGGCTCATGGTGGTTTGATCACCTGCCTTCGAACACTCAGTCTGTGATTGCAAGCAACAACAGTGTTTACATTGGCAAATATGAAGGATGGATGCCTAGGTGAGTTTGCATGCATCAGCTACCTACATGCCCACAGCGAAACTAACTTAACGGTTGTGACGTAGTAACAGGAAAAGTCATTTATTCTTTGGGCGAAGTTCTCACACTTCTGAATTCTGGGATTTGAACTGGTACTAAAGCATGTGTATTGAGCAGACATTTGCCAAGATCCAAAAACAAATCCAGGATCCCTAGGATCCTAGATCCGGTATCTTGTTGGAGCTTGTGTCCTGCAGGAGCATTTTGTCGTGGGATCCTGTAGATCTTGGATCATGGATTTTTTTCTCGTGAGATCCTATGGATCTTGGATCCTTGAAAATGAAACAATCGTGAGATCCTGTGGGTCCTGGATCATGGAAAAAGTTTTTCGTGGGATCCTGTGGATCCTGGATCCTGGATCCTGGAAAATCAGTTTGTTGTGAGATCTTGTGGATCTTGTCAAGCATATTTCACTTTTTGTGATGCTAATATATCAGAATGCATGTATTTCATGCTTTACAACTCCGAAACTCGTCGTCAATGGTGTAAGATTTACATGTGGTGATCAGGCATGTGCCAAATCCCCCAAAATCGGGTTCCAGGATCCCTAGAATCCAAGATCTGAGATGTTGTTGACCCTGGATCCTGCTGCTCATTTTTTTGTCGTGGGATCGCTGTAAATCTTGGATTAATGGATTTTTTTCGTGAGATCCTAGAATCTTGGAATCCTTGAAAATGACAACAAATCGGAGATTCCTGTGGGTCCTGGATCCTGGAAAAATGTTTTTCGTGGATCTTGGGATTTGGATCCTATTTTTGGCCACGGCCATGTCTGGTATCGAGAAAGGTGGTTAGCCCACCGTTGCACCAATTTTCAATCCTGGTGCATTATCGGCATGACCCGCTCGTTCGTGACCTAAACTGTCTTAACCCGCGCACCGACGGGGTCTGAGCAACTTCGAACCGACGGGGAGGCGGATAACCGCCCCCCCCAAGATATATCGAAAACTACGCAACGTAGCGAGAAGCGGAAAACGGCGTGAGGTAGGCCGTGACGAGTTACTAGATAAACTATTCGTCTATTTTTTGATCAGGTCAATATTGAGGTCACCAGAGTTCAAAACAGTGTAAAATTTACCCATATTTCGAGTAAATTGAGCATTGATTCACACACACGCTAGCTCAGTAACTAACAATAGCATAGGAGCGATCCAAAGAAGCACTGCAATGCGCTTGAAACATATTGCTAACATGTCCTGCAATATTTGTGATGGGTCATAGTTAACCCGCGCCCGCGCTGGGGTATCCAGCCGAACGGCCCCGCTGGGGGGGGGGGCAGATTTCTGCCCCTCGCTTTATCTTCTGAACCAATGACGCGTAGCGAGACCGCGCAATACCGGCAAATCGAAAGGTCTCATTGATGAGCGAGCGCAAAGAATGCGTGAAATTTTCGAAAATAAGGTCACATGTCGGGTCAAGGTCAGGTTAAAAAGGTCAAAAAGGGATATTTTAGGTTTTTGGGCCATATTTTCTATCCAAAGCCTATAGATTGTAACTATTTGAGCACAAAGTGGCTCTCAAGGTATATATGAAACTCTGCATTAAGCAAAAGTAAAAATTTTAAGAAAGGTCAAGGTCAATGTCGGTCACAAAAGGTCACTGATGGCAAGAAAGTGTTTACGAAAGTCATGCCGACATATGTTTTATGGGTTGCTTTACACGTGTTATTCGATAATAGAAGCCATTTTGACAATCTGACACCGTGAAAAGTCAAAGCCAGGTCATTTGAGGTCAAATTGTAAAATTGAATTTTTTAACAAAAAATATATTTTTATTGTCCAGTTTTGTCTCAGAAAAACAGCTGTGATATGATTTGTCTCTATCTGGTCAAGAAAAGGTCAAAATAAGTTATTTGCAAAAATGACGTCATGAGTACTTACATTGGGGAGTCATAAGTCAGTCAAAAATTCAGATATTGCTTTGAAATTTGGTTTGGGTTTTGTTTATACTTAGTTCTCTTACATATATTCAAGTTTTTCAAATATTGTTGAAATTTTTTGTTTTGTAATAATTTTTCTGATTTTTTTTTTATTTTTGGGGGTAAAAAAATCAAAATTTTGCAAATCTGAGATAGCCATTTTGAAGACAATGCAATTTCCTACCTATTGACGTTTTTATTTTTTGATTTGCTCCACACCTCTATTTTCTACGAATTTACAAACATTCATCGTTTTTCCACCAAAAATGGCATGACATGACGTCATCAAAGGTCTTTTTCTCCAAAGTTATTTATCATTTCATCAAAATTGGAGAAGATGTGCAATGATGTGGGAATAAGGTACAGAAGTTTCACGTCGGTATCTGCATAGTTTTTGAGTTATTGAGAAAATCCGGGAGGGGGCAAAATGCCCCCCAGCGGGCGCGGGTTAAGGCCTCCGGAAGGTCAGCAAGGTAAAAATGCTTATTTTATTGATTTTTTGTGTTGCTTACTTTTTGATATAAAAAGATAGGGCAGCGATTTGGCACCATCGTGTTTCTCACATCCTGGGGCGCATCGAATTCATATATTTCGTATGATCTAAGCCTAGGTCAACTCAAAATTGTGAACTAACCTGAATCTGAGGTCAGTGTCACAGGTCAAGTCAAATTATGTCATGATGGAGGTTGACAAGAGAAACAGAATGGTGAAATAGGCAACAGCAAAGCTCTAAGCCTCACCTAGAAAGATGAGCTATTGTAAACAAAACCATATGACCTCGGGGCACATTGGATTTGACCTTAGAGGTCACGGAAGAAACATACAACCATGGAATTCTTATCTGCTTAGCTTCAAATAGTGATAAGGATGAAAAACTGACTACATTTAGCCAGGTTTTTGGTTTCGATTGTGGGAGCATTTCAATTTTTTCTCCCGTAGCCTTTATATGGGAGGTCACAAAAATTGCACATGACTCAGGTTCACCGCATATAAAAAAATATGAGATACACGAACTGTAGATACCGCGAGGCCCTTATCAAAACACTGCATTTCATAACTGTTTGGTTCACCACTGTGGCTTCCGCAAGATGTCAAACTTACAAAAACGTGACTTGAGGTCAGGTCATTGAATGTGATCTGACAACGTGACCTTGAAAGTAAGGAAGTCAAAAAATTATAGAGTGTGCGTAATTGATGCCCAAACAGCTTTGCAAAATTTGGCGGCGCTACGCGTCGCTGTTTTCCCGCTAGTTCTGAAAAACCTGTGGGGGGGGGGCGGATATCCGCCGACCCGTCGAGGTGCGCGGGTTAAGGGGTTGCTCTAAATCGCCCATGTCGTAGCCGTTGTTGGCAGCCAGATAATCGGATCCGCGTTGGCATACAAGGAAACTGTCCTTCATGTTGAATTTGTGAATGCACACACGGTTTCAAATCCTCGGATGATCGGTAAATTGTTTTATTTCGTTCCAAAGATAAAAGCATGTGGACAGTTGTCAGAGAAAGCAGTTTGCAAGTTTGGGATATTCACCAGAAAGACCATAGACATTACATGATAGGACCCCAGGAACAGCGGATTCGGATGCCAAAAATGAAACCATTTGCGCTGGCATACTTAAACATTTGTTGCGTGCACACCTTGCTTCGTTATGAAAGACAGCACCTACTTCTCGCAGACGAAATCCTTCTCGTGGTGGCAAGCGATGTCATGCCAGACGATGCCTTCGCCCGGGTAGAAGTTGTTGAGCACGGCCAGGCAGTTCTCGCTTCCCTCGCGGTTGTCCGGCTGCGGACGGCCGGCGCCGCCAGTTCTGCTCCAGTTCTGGTAGCAACCTTGTCTTGAGCAAGCACTGGTTCTTCTTGTCTTGGTCGTTTCCACACGACCGGCGTCCCTGGCGTTGCCGGACGTCCAGTAAGAAATCCACTTTCCGCGGCGACTCCGCAGCGGCCTTTGTGATCTTCCTGCTCTTTCTGCGCTGAGTCGAGCAGAGGACCCAGACGCAGCGCGCTGCTGGCACTCCGCGTTCGCCTGGCCCACGTGAACTCACCGGCTACTCCGTTCTGCCACGATACGTAGTACTTGTTACTGCCCTGGCCGCGCTGGGCCGGGACGACTTGAGAGGGGCCAGGTGAGAACGATTCCTGGCCGCGCTGAACCTTGTGAGGGTCTTGTGAGGGGCCAGATGAGAACGATTCCTGGCCGCGCTGGACCTCGTGAGGGTCTTGCGATAGGCCAGATGAGAACGATTCCTGGCCGCGCTGCGCCGGGGCGTTCTGAGGGGCAGACTTGAGGACAGTCCAGAAAGAAGATGAGGACGGCGCAGGTCCGCTCGACAGACCGCCGGCTGATGGTGAGAAGCTGCCGGTGGAGACGATTCCTGGGCTCACCCGGGGAGCGCCGTAGGCGGTGCTGAGCTTCGGCACTCCATAGGTGCTGCTGTATTTCGGAGCGCCATATGTTGTGCTGAGTGTTGATCTACCGTAACGTCCGGAAGATCTACCGTGCCTTCCGTCAGCGGCTGACAGGCCCAGCAGGGCGAGACAGATCACAGTGCGCAGTGGAGCCATTGCTGCTGAGACGAGGGTAGATCGACTGGTGTCTGTTGGTGGTGGTCTCGAGCCTTAAATACGCCGGCTATGGGTGTGGTCCGGCTGTCACATGGGCGATTCCAGGACAGATCACCAAGGCACGATCACCACACCCTCTCAGATTTCGCTCAAAAATCGTGTTCGGGGTTATTCTTGGCGCTGATTTAGATGTTTGAGTTTGTACAATCGTCGTGCCACGGGTTCACAGGATACGGGTCAGCGTAAATGCAGCTCAAGTTCAAACATCCAACCAATAGATACTCATCCAACTATGTTTACGATAATATCTCCATGCTGAAAATAAGGCGATGAGACCAGTAAGGCGCCGTAGTTAGCGATGTACGAGCGAGCGGGAAGGAAATGTATGGTGAATCTTAACTCGATCAGGCAGGTAGCTTCTGAGATACAAAAAGTGTGCGCACGTGCAGAGGCACCCTACTCCCAACATGTTGGGTAGTAGCGTGTGAGAGGTCCCTAACCAGTAACCACTCACAAATTTGCACACAATCTGCCCAGCCGTTGCGGAGTTTTTGCGAGAAAACGCTTTTTCAACATCCTCATGCGGCTCGCGCCTCGCTTAGCGGTAGTCACCCACGGCCACGTGAGTCGGTCCTGGTCTCAAACAGGGTAGGTTGGATGGGGCTGCTCAGCAAAGAAGCCCGGTTGTCAATCGGACGTGCGGTTGCAAAGATATGAGCTTCTCAATAGCGTCTCCAGGGTCCGGGTCGGGCCGCTCATATTCCTATATTTCTCTTCACAGATCCTTACGCGGGGTAAAGGAAAAAATCAAGGGTGCCTCTGCATGTGCACACGTGCACACCGCTATTCTGTTCATGGGTGTAGGAACTCATTTGAAGTTGGGCGGATGGACGCCATGTGATCTTTGCTGTCGGAGCGCCCTAAAACACCAATCATTATTGAAATTGGGGGAAATTGGGAGTCGGGGCAATGCATGACAGAGCGACCCAAAAATATCGAAATCACACCCTACACCCCAGATTTCGATACAACTGTGTCTTAGGGGATATCTGACCCGTAGATTTAAGCTGTGAAATTTTCAGCCCCGTTCGTCAAATGGTTTTCGAGTTATAGCCTCAGGTAAGGAACTTGAGCACGAGACAGTCTGGCACGCCGGGCCATTCTCGTGCTTAATTCCTTACCGGTGCTATTCCTTATCGGCGCCGATAAATAACTCCTTCCCGGCGCAACCGCCGCGGCGGTTGCCACACGGTGGTGACACCTATCGGACTAGCCCGGCGACGATACCTACCAGGCTATCCGCTCATGATAGATGGCGTTACCGGGTGTAGCTTCACGTAGACAGGTTTCAATAAACGACTAAATTATCTACTCCCGATAAGCATTTCACACATGATTCAGGATGGATTAAGCTGAATATCGCCTACTCACACGGACACCTGAAGCATTATTATGATATAGGACGGGTAACGCTGTTTCGGTGTCCCTAGCGTCCATCCGGTGACCCTCACAGCAAGAGAGGACGCAAACAGCGCGCGACCTCCTGTTCCCCCCCCACACCACACACAACCCCAACTCCCACTCCAACTCCACCCTCCTCAAAACGAACTTCTAAATCCCTTCCACTGTCATAGGCTCGTCTGTCTGTCTTTCAGAAATTGGGATGGCTCATCCATCGCCATGGAAACGGATATGATTGTAAAAGGTTTCAACTCACGCGCGGTGTTCAGTTTCTGGAGGTCATTGGTGATAGAGACTCGAGCATCTGCAAAAACATCGTATCCCTGGTTCCTTATGGAAGACATGTAAGAAAAATGGAGTACGCGAACCATTTACCCAAGTGTTACACGGCAGGACTATATAAAATAGCCTAAGAGAACGCAGAGGCCAGTCGTCTTCTCTCGGTCCCTCGGATCAACAGGATGACTGTGACGGCGCGACCCATCGTCAGACATTACGCACTCTTAAAGGGTCTACTGATATTGCACGGTGTCCACTGATATTGCTCTTTTGGGATTGTTGACACTGGTCAGTAGAACATAATTTTGTGAATTGAACCGTGACTTCATTTCTCCAGATTCACCTAGTTGTTGAGCAGATGCGTCATTTTCTGAAAATGATTAGGTGGCGGCGGGGGGCGGGAAATGCTAACTTTATAGATGGTAATTCCATTTTTACCATACGCCATAGGCCTAATGTTAAAATTTGATGGGCGCAAAGTGACCTTAGCTGTCGGCGCGCCCTAAAACCCCAATAAACAAACAAATCATGTTGAAATTTGAAATCATTGGGGGCTGCCGCATGGTGGTGACACCTATTGGGCTACCCGCTCATGACCATTTTTCCGTACATGTAAGGACCCATGGTCCTTAAACGCCTCAATTCTTTCGATTTTTTCCTATTGAAAAGGAATTTTAACCAACTTAAATTCAAGGATTTTTTTAATCATCCCATCAGAAGCGAAATCTGACAAGTTTTGATGATAGTTTGAGACTTTTTGGAATCTGACCCCTAAACCAATTTCTTTGTCGTTCTGAGTCCACCTTGAACAATGGGGTGGCAACAGACAAAATCAGTCAGGCAAAAATGACCCCATCAACTTTTTTTGGCCCCACCAACTTTGTGTTTGATCAAAGACAACACTTCTGCTCAATTTGGAAGCATTTTAGAAAGAGGGTCGTTCCAGCAGTCAATCCAAGCAGTTGACAAAATTTGTCTCTTCAGCTATGAAACCCACATTTTGCTCCATCAGCTTTGCTGGAAATTGACTGTAGGAATTTTGATGATGTTATTCATCTAGACTTACTCCACAAGAGTTAGGTCTGTGGGAGTAAGTCCAGATAAATAAGGTATTTTTGGAAACGTTCTTTTATAAACGCTACCAAATGCCATTTGTCGCGTCATACTTTTGCTGAACAGAACCACGCTGGCAATAGGAATTAAGGCAGACACTAGAAGAGATGTGGTATGTGAATAATTTTGTGAAGAAAACCTCATATTTTCGGTGTCTTATATCACAATAAAGCCTATGTGTTACCTACATTTAATAATCCAATGAGTTGTTGCAAGTCAAATACATTTGAATGTTGGATCAAAGTCGTGAGGTCAGTTGAACATGAGTCAAAAATTAGTCGATTCAAGACACTTTCACTGTTCACATGAGTCTGAGTTGAGTCAGGAGTAAAAACAAATGAGTCAAAGTTGAGTCGACTAAAACAATGTCCCCTCCCGCTTAAAGGGAGTGTGCCTACTCTTTTGAAATGTCAAATATATTTTTATTACGGTAAGAAGCTATTGTTTTGATTATTGGTTACCGAATAAAATTCACGTCTGGGCCCTTTAAGTTGAATTTTACTATATATTCCTGGGTTTTGGCATTTTGTTTGTTTCCAAAAATTCATAAAACGATCGGTCACTATAAACAAGTAGCGAAGATGTTAACCGTATAATGGCGGCCTGGCCAGGAGCTAACAATATATGCTAGCGTTGTAATTTACGGGAGAGGCAATGCCTTCTAGTGCGAAAGCTCTCCTGGCGACTATTGATAATTAATCTACTGCCAGTAAATGTGATTGGCGACTTTGGAATATCTCAGCAACTAAAGTATTTCTGGGGAAATGAAGTAGCATGGCTAAATTCCAGAAAATATGTTCTACAGACTAGTGTCAACAACTCCACATGACCAATGTGAGAAGGCACACTCCCTTTAAGTCAGAATTAACCCTCGCCAGTGTAGGGGGTTGGATGCCACCACCTCGGTTTTTACAGAATAACTCACATAAATATCAACCGATCAAATCCAACTTTCAGTACCCTACTTTACAATCAATTTGACACATACTCGGAATAATTCCGAACTTATAAACCGGTATGAATCCATGAACCTTTGACGCTGTTTCCCTCAGGTCGTGTTTGGTGAAACCTACGTCCCGTGTAACGATCCTGGAAACATGTGCATTCCCGAGTAAATTTGTTTGTAAGAGCATATGCAAAGTGTTTCTAGGTGACAGTTGTTGGCTTCCTGCAGAGAATTGTGATCTCGAGTTAACCTTTTCAAGAGTTCAAACGAGGTTACTGACCTCCAGAATGACCTTCAGATGTCCTTTTTTCCGTCTCTGTCCGTTTCTAGTGGCAGTTTGTGCGCTGAATTTTCGATTCTGGGTCCATTTACATGATTATATGTTCGCACTGGGTCCATGCAACTTCCAAAGGTCAACCGATGTCACTGACCTAGATGACTGAACACGACCTTTAATAAAATTGGCTAGTTTTAGGTCAATTTTGGTGATGCTGGATTTCAAATTTGGCGTCTATTTAGCATTCTAGAGATGTTCTTTTACGATTTTAGCTCGATAAGTTCTTAATTTTTTTAGCACATGTTGCGAGATTTGATAACATTTTCGCTTTTGACATTGATCTCAGAGTTCACCTCCAATGACTCCAGGACCTTAAAATCAGATGTTCAATGGCTTTCTCTCGTCACAAGCAACAACGCTCGTTTTTAATCGAAGCTCTAAGCTACAATTAGGGTTAGTGGCCAAACGCCCAAAGGGGGGGGGGTTCCCCCTACAGGTCACGCAGACCTAACACAAATGAACAGCAAATGAGTCAAAATTGAGTCAACTCAACAGCAACAAATATCCGCTTGAGTCAGAGTTGAGTAAGAGTCTCTTCTTCAGAGTTGAGTCAGTCTAAACAAATCTGACTCGAGCGGATAACAAATCTGACCCTGCTTGACGGACCAGGCTGTCCGACGACCGAGATCGTTCTGCAGCACTACTCATGTCACAAAATTGAGCTGAGTTTGGCTGGAAAGCATCAAAGTTAAATTCAGGTATCAGCGGGCGACTCAACTTTTCCAGATACAAAATTGTGTCATCGACAGCCGGAGCGAATGCCAAGTCGCTAATAAAGTTTGCAAAAAGGAGTGAGGCTAGGATAAAACCTTCTGGAACACCAGATGCATCTGGTTTCCAGTCGGCAGTTTTGCCGTTGACGATCACCCTCTGACGGCCATCAGACAGGTACGAGACAAATCATCTGAGAGCTCAGCGTCCTGCACATGATAAGACTGTTTTAGCTTGTGAATGGCGAGTTTGTGATTAACACTCTGAAAGACGGCCGAGTAGTCTGTTTATATATGGCGTCCGTCTGGTATCCGTCTGATACGACCTCCCACGCGGTCTTAAGAAAGACTGCTGGGTTAGCTAAGCAGGACTTGCCAGTCATAAAGCCATGCTGCTCATCACATAACACTGGGCACACATGGCAAAACAGCTCATCAAAAACTATGCGTTCTAATATTTTTACGAAGAGAGGAAGCAGGGAAACTGTCCTATAGTTGGAAGGTTACCGTTCATCGCCTTTCTTGAAAAGTGGGATAATATTCACATGCTTCCATCTCTCCAGAAAAAAAAACACCAGTTATCAAAGACTCAATCAAAAGTTTGAGCGCTCGGGATTCGGGCCACAAGCTCCTCGGCGCATTCAACTAAAATACGAGCATATATTGTCGGTACCGCAGGCCTTACCAGGAGCTACCGACAGCAACGCGCTCCTGGCAGCGGTCTCCGTTACACACAGCCGTGACAGCACGTCTAGCGGGTACACTGCAGCACTCGGTAGCTCCGTCACAGTATCGAGGGGCGGTCAACTTGGCGGCTGAAATATCTCGTTCAGCACGGATCAGCGCGGCTTCTGTCTGTGCGGGTTCTGTGCGGGTTCTGTCTGTGCGGGTTCTGGATCAGCGCGGGTTCTGTCTTCGGTCACAGGCTGGCCTTGTAATGAAATGCCGATTATGAAGGAGATAAAGGCACGTTGCTGCCCAGTCCGGGAATCACAATTGTACGACCATGTAGTCAGCAGTGCGTTGCGATCTTGTAATATCGTCACCCTACGTTGTCATAAACAATTGACTGGCGAACTTGCAACATACGTACTGCCATTATTACTTGCTTACATTCGAGGCTCCATCAGTCGCTTTATGCCCGATCTTACCATGCGTGGTAGTGGTCAGGTGGCAGGTTGCAAACAGCAGACGAAGCGTAGCCGGCGTATTTAAGGCCGGAGACCACCACCAACAGACACCAGTCGTGCAGCCCTCGTCTCAGCAGCAATGGCTCCACTGTGGACTGTGATCTGTCTCGCCCTGCTGGGCCTGACAGCCGCTGCCGGACTATATGGTAGCTCAAGGCCCACATCAACATATGGCGCTCCGAAATACAACAGCATTTATGAAGTCCCGAAGCTGAGCAGTGGGTATGACTACCCGAAGCCCAGCAGCGAATATGGCGCCCCGAAGCCCATCAGTAACTATGGCGCCCCGAAGCCCAGCAGTGGATACGGCGCCCCGAAGCCCATCAGTGGATACGGCGCTCCGAAGCCCATCAGTGGATACGGCGCTCCCCGAGTGCCCTCAGGAATCTCCTCTGCCGGCGGCTTCACACCGTCATTTGCTGGTCGGTCGGGCAAACCTGTACCGTTCACATCCGGCCCCTCTCGGGGCTTCCCGGCCCAGCGAGGCCAGGAATCGTTCTCACCTGGCCCCTCTCGGGGCTTCCCGGTCCAGCGCGGCCAGGAATCGTTCTCACCTGGCCCCTCTCGGGGCTTCACAGTCCAGCGCGGCCAGGGCAGTAACAAGTACTACGTATCGTGGCAGAACGGAGTAGCCGGTGAGATTTCACGTGGGGCCGGCGAACGGGAGTGCAGCAGCGGCGGCATGCGTCTGGTCTCTGCTCGACTCAGCGCAGAAGGAACAGGAGATCACAGCTGCTGCTGGAGTCCCGCCGCGGAAAAGCTGGATTTCTACTGGACGTCCGGCAAGCCCAGGGACGCCGTTCGTGTGGAACGCAAGAAAAAAGAGACCGATGTCTGCTTCCAAAGGCGAAGGTTGCTACCAGAACTGAAGCAGAAATCCTGGCGGCTGCCGCCGTCCGCAGCCGGACAACCGCGAGGGAAACGAGAACTGCCTGGCCGTGCTCAACAACTTCTACCAGAATGAAGGCATCGTCTGGCACGACATCGCTTGCCACCACGAGAAGCATTTTGTCTGCGAGCACTAGGTGGTGCGCTATGGTGCGTCACATAGAGCACTAGGTGGTGCGCTATGTGACGAGACGCATCGTGCGGCTAAAAGGTGTAATCAATTCACGAAGGCTCCTGCGTCGTGATGTTGCTGTTTCTAATGTTGTTTGCATATTAACTTATATATGGTGTTATAAAATATCATCCTACTTCTGTCGCAGCTATGCACATTAGTGATGTCATTTTCCCAAAATTTCCTGACCAAAACCAATCCAATACCGAGCAGGAGGCATTTTGGTTGACCAAACATTGACCGATTTTGGTTGAGGCCAAAAATGTCCAAGATTTGACCAATTTTCAAATAGTAGGGGAGAGTGCCCACCAGCGAACATGGTGCCTACAGTGAACAGGTGCCCCTCCAGCCTATATTAGTCAATGTAATTCTCATCGATGTCGGGGTGGTAGCTCGACTCAAAGCCGATGATGTTTAAAGTTGTAACAGCACGGCTTGATTTTCGATTTGATTCTGTCAAGGAATGCAAACAGTTTATTTTTTCGTTTCCGTTTTATTTCGATTGCGGTTTTTGCTTTCCAGAAACGTAATATTTGTTATTTAAGTAAAAGAAACTTTATGACACCATTTGCGATTGCCATGCGAATGATTGTGAATGTCAATAATTTGCAGACAGCCATTTAATTTGTCCACCTCAAATTGATTTTTACTAAAATATTGAATACCCACACAGTGAGACAGGGGTGGGGCGCCACCATGAACACCTGTCACTGGTGGAATCTTTCTTTCCGGAAACCTCAACTTTCAACTGTGAATGAGAAATATATATTGGGTAGCGCTGATAACTCCACAAGGGCCCTCACGGCCCAGGACAAGGAATCCTCACGTTCATGATGAGGACCCTCTCTCGTTATAGCATTCAATGCTGATTGCTTTTTGCTGTGCCGAAACGCTCCCAAAGACAATACTTTCCTGAATAAATTGTTAATTATATTTTATCTAGGTCCAAACGTTATTTTATTGTTATGTCAATTATGCAAGTGTTGGACGTGTGTGAAGACATTTTGGGTAGATCAACGTTTCTTGAACTTTACATATATTTTGTTTAATTGTTGTTTTATTATTTTCGAGTGCCACATAGATTGTCAAGTGTCGAGTGTCAATGGATTGTCAACAAGTATCAAGTGAGCATCAGCAAAGAACAAAACGCCCACCTATTCATGCTGAAAGTCATTTGTTCACTGGTTGAGACCCCCCTGTTCACTGGTGGAACCTCTCCTGTTCACTGATGGATACCCATGCCCATCAGTGAACAGTTAGGTCCAAAAAATGAAATTTGTTTACAACTCAAATTTTGTATTGAGTTAAATTAATTTGCTAATGGCTATTCCTTAGCATTTTAGTAAGTAATTTCTAGACGAAGTTTCAGACTTCCAGGACAAAACACAAAGCAACTAGACTGATTTTTCAAAGGGGGTGTTCGCTGGTGGGCACTCTCCCCTATACTTATTTATACACTCTGGTAAAAATAGCTTAGTTTACATCATAATTCGTAAAACACACATATACAGTTTTTTAAAGACATTATAATTGTGAAAATGGAACTAAAAACATTTGGAAAGCAAAAAAGTGAATTGTTTAAGATTAAGCTGACCGAAAAGTGTCCAAAAATTTATAAGCCTGACCGACCGATTACCGAATCGGTCACACAATCTTTTGGTAACCAAAATTTTGGTAACCGATCGGCACCACTAATGGCCAGCAACTTTTGCCGCCAATCCTCTAAGCAAAAGGGAGTCTATTGGTGGCAAAAGTTCCGAGTGGCTGCGCACGTTTGTGTTCGGCGAAAGCAGTTGATAAAATCAATCCATGCCTGAAACAGGATTTTTAATTATTTGCGTCATACATGCCGTCATTTACATACAGTTCATACACAAAGTCATTTGATCCTACAGTTAAAAACACTGCAAAACATACCGCTAAAATGGCAAAAAGACTGATAGAACTTAAAAATACTATGGTGACACAACAAGATTGCCATGGTCGATACAAGTTACAAACACACATTTTCACGGCGTATCACCTGTCATTCCTGTACAGAGCTTTCCTGGCGTGTACGCTTATCAAAAAATGAAATCACCGTACGTCTGACAGTTAAATGCTGACGGTGGCAGTGCGTTCCATCCAACGACCGCCCTGTGCAGGAATGACTGCTTAGTTTCCTCCAGCCTGCAGCGAGGCAGCTGCAGCTGGCGGTCAGAAGCCCTCGTATTTTAACCGACATTTTATTCCGAGACACAAAGAGAGAACGCAGCACAGCCGGTGTTCTTACGTCATGGAAAGCCCTGTATATTTTTAGGCCGTCGCGTTCGGAGACCATCTCCGGGAACGTTGGCTACCCGAGAGAACGGAGGGGCGGGGAGTGATGTGTCTCACACTCATTCGCAACTAATAATGCCTGTTATATTTCTCTAATCGGAAGTTCAAATGCCTTCTGTACGCGCGCTTGCCTGCGCCTGGGGTAACCCCCGTATGTCGTATGTGGTAGTACAGAAACGGGTCTGAAATGAGTTGGAGCGGCCCACACGGGCAGTGAAGTGATGACGGAACCGGTGCAGTGAAATGAGTGAGCCAAAACATCTTCCCACTACAGCCGAAATATGGCTCTCCCAGCTCAAGGTCTGATCGAGCGTGACACCAAGCGTTTTAATTATTTTTGATGCGCAAATGTCCGCCCCAGAAGCATGTAGAGTGAGACTGGTCTCACTCTACATGCTTCACTCTACATGGTCAGCCGCATGATTCTGTATTAAATGTTTGGTTCCGATCATTATTAATTCCGTTTTTGCCCCCGTTCATCTTCAGCGAGTTCCCTGAAAATAATTTTCTAGGTAAGAAAGCGTGCCCTGCGCTCGATCTTTGAAGATAGAGAGGCAGGTTTCATTCGAATATGCCATATCCAAAATGTTTGTGTCGTCTGCATACAAAATTAGTGCAGGAGAGGAACGTGGGATCAGTAGGCATAATTAGGAACTATTATTTTTTTCACTTCGTGAGCCATATCCGCTGCATGCAACGGATATTCCATGACTCGTGTCAAAAAAAGAACTATGATTATCTTTTTTATTTATTTATTTATTTCACTTCGTGAGCCATATCCGCTGCATGCAACGGCTGTTACATGACTCGTGTCAAAAACACTTTGCCTCACTCATAATGTTAGCGCGGGGATAACTAATTTGTGATCTACGTACGCACTTTTTAAACATGTTTATTTGTATTGTAAAAATAAACTGCCAATAATAAACGTGTGTCCTGCCGGGGTTTCAACGCAACCCCCTCTCTGCCCCCTTTTTTTTCTTTTTAGATTCAAATGGCGACGCTCCCCACCCTTATCGCTTATCCTTTCCACACATTTTTTATATTTGTTTTTACTGTATGTTTATACTCAGGTCATGGTTCCAAGTTGAGCAAGCGAACTCACCTCCGGAGAACTACTAGGTAACAGCCTGGAGACTGCAGTAGTGCACACTACAGTAACACCACAGCCTGGAGACTGCAGTAGTGCACACTACAGTAACACCACAGCCTGGAGATGGGCGCAAATTGACCTTAGTTGTCGGCGCGCCCGAAAACCCCAATAAACAAACAAACAGCCTGGAGACTGCAGTAGCGCACACTACAGTAATCCCACAGCCTGGAGACTGCAGTAGAGCACACTACAGTAACACCACAGCCTGGAGACTGCAGTAGCAGTAGCGCACACAACAGTAATACAGTGGATGCCCAAGATTAAACTTTTAGTTGTAATACGTTTTTTTGAATAATTAATTTACCAAAATGGTCTGCCTTCTTGTAAAAAAAATGTATGATATACACAGTAATTTGATTGGTGGGCTTATGCTGGGGCCCAGTGTTTTGAAAGCCTTGAATTTGGGTGGAAAGTGGCATTTAATTGAAATATTTTTCACCTCGCAAAAAATTCAAGCCGGGTTTTCACCTTCCGTAGTCACGAATTTTAATATCGGGTGAATATTGTGTGTGAATCAACTTAATTACTAAACCAATGTTTAATTTGATATACATACAGGTCATTTTAAAGAAAAGACAGCACAGCAAGGTAGCAAAACACATGAAATACCATAAACAAACATTTATAAATATTTGGTTACCTTGGCAGATAAATATCGTGAAAATACGTTGTAATACATACGGATCATAATTAATTAACCCGCGCGTTACTGGGGTATATTTCATAACGCGAGTTACTGAGGGGGGGCTATTTATAGCCCCCTCTGATCTCCCGAAACTACTGGAACCCGATCTAAATTCGAACGGGCATTCGAAGCCCCTAGTAAATTTGTTGAAGGAAAACTTAAATATTGTTTTCCTCAAGCTCACCGATGACGGTCACAGGTCGTCAAAGAAAAAAATTTGACCGTGCCATCCAAAGTCCGGTGTCGGCATTGTCGCGCAAAATTCAATATTTAAAACGCATAATAAGTTGGTAAATCGGTATCAATTCCGTGCATTCTGACACTTCTAATTACCATTAAAAGCTAATTTTTGACGCTTGGGTTCAGGTCAGGTCATCCGAGGTCACGAGGTAAACTGAAGACTTACGGTCATTAGGAGTTGTAACACATGTTTATCGGGTTGTTTATCGATAAGACGCGAAAATGCACCTTAAGAACATGTTTTATTCCATAGACAAAAAAAAAAACAAAAATTGACAAAAAGCAAAAACGGAAATGCGCTTTTTGCATATTGTTATACAGTAAAGGTGGCTAATTTGTCTTTGAAGCCTCACTCAGTCATTTTTGAGATATTGGACTTCAAACTTTGCTAACACTTCATTGGGATCACTCAATTACATATATTCCGGTTTTTGTGAAATTCAAACTTTTTTTTTGTTTTGTTTTTAATGTCTTTTGGATTTTCTCAAAAAATTTTGAATTTCAAATTTGTTCGAAAATCGAGATAGCAGTCTATAGCCCAACTGATTACCTGTCGTTTGGTGTATGACAATTGAGTTTATCTTTAAAAATGTGCTTTTGGCAGCGCTACCCCGCAAACCCCCTTTTCACAACAAACGCGAAATGACGGTCAACTCTGAGTCATTTCCGGTTGACCTATCATAGCCTCATCTTTTTCCATCGGGCAGAATGTGTCAAATTGATGTGGGACAAGGTACTGAAAGTTTGGTCACGATACCTACGTTGGTTTATGAGATATTGCAGAATAACGAGGGGGGCTATAAATAGCCCCCCCCCCACAGTAACTCGCGGGTTAAGCAGCCTTGTAAAAAGTGAGGTAAAAATTAGATCGATTGACACCCTGGTGGATTGTAACGCCAACATCATAATCAACGCAGGATCTACCGCTGAAATGGGGGCTTAAATTGTTAGAGCAATTGATTATCTATGTTTTTGTGAAATTTCATCATTATCTATCAATCATTTTCGCCGAAATCTTCCATTATGATTGATTTACCATGCATTTTCGCCATTGCTTATGCACCCCAATTAAAAAGGCAATGACGTTTAAGGTTTTTAATAGATTGTAAAACAATAAGAAGCTTTTAATTCAAATAAATTTGAATAATATTGGAGCAGAGGGTGATGAAAAATTTATACTTTACATTGAATAATTATCATACTGTCGTACATAATGTGTTTTTTAAATACATTTTCCGAAGTTCTGCAGACTAGCTCCGGCATCAAAATGTGCAGGGTGTCAGTGACATCCTTGAAATCTTTGAGACTGCCAACAGGGGTCGGTGGTTCGGGACCCCTTTTTGAGGCAAGTCACTTTTCCGTACTCTTTTCCCGAAAATAAGAAACAAAAAGGCACTTTTCGACCCGGACCCCCCCCCCCTGTGAAAACTCCCTGATTGTGCGCCCTTTTCCGTGTTTTAGCCTGTGCACACAACTTGACATGGTCCTACGCCATGTAAACGCCACGCCCACGTCCCAAACGCAGCCTGGCTCCTATTGGCTGGTGGGCACGCATGACGATTTGCAATAGACACTTCGGGAATACGCGTCCCGGAGAGTTAAAACTAATTGGTGCAGAGAAAAACTATATTGTTAAGAAAATGCATATTTTCATTTAGTTTTGAAAAATGGAAATACAAATTATTATTTGTAATAGATATTAAATCCTTGTGAGGAAACGACATTTTATATTTAAAACAATGTCGGTAAGATCAGGCGAAAAGAGAGCAAATTTTTCAGAAAAAAATAATGCAAAATTATTTGGACCCAAAAAGTCCAAATGACTGAAAGTCCAAGGCTGGACTGAAGTGAGATCAGTTGCAGTGAGAAGGCACAAACACCCACCCTGGGTAGCCTGAAAGGAAGATGAGAGGGCTCCCCCTGGCTCGGACCTCACCCGCCACTCGAGGCTGGCAATGTCGTTTCTGACATCTCGCCAGAGGGCCGATTTTACTTGTTTACCCAGGGCGAGGAAGGCATGAGTCCTGCCCTCCCGGGCAAGAAGTCCACGGCGCTGCGCCATGAGTCACTAGGTGGGGGGGGGGGGAGATTTGAGGCGCTGTAAAGGAGGAGGATAGTCAAGAATAGGCAAAAAGCTGGGTGAAGTCGGACCAAACCAGGCTCCAGTCGGTATGACTCAATGAGGCGTGACAGTCGTGAACGTTCCCACGGTTCAGGCGTCCAGACTGAACAATTGAAGGACAAGCTCTCAGTTTGGGAATGGCGAGATATGCCTCAGTAAAAGAATGATCACTGTCAGACTAAGAACGCGATAAAACGCAAAAATAATGAACACAAGATGCAGAGTTAGACGTCAAACGTGAAGACCTTGCCATTGTTGGTAAAGGTCATCTTGATCTTGCCATTTTTCGCGTTTAAATAAATAACAGTTCGTTACACTACGTTGTCGGAAACAATGGACTTGCAAGCTTGCAGCATCCGTACTGCAATTATTATTAGCTTCCTTTTTGTGCCATGTCGTGCCATGCCCGCGCGTTATCCGGCAACATTCTGCAAACAGCTGACGAAGCGTAGCCGGCGTATTTAAGGCCGGAGACCACCACCACCGACACCAGTCGAGCAGCCCTCGTCTCAGCAGCAATGGCTCCACTGCGCACCACTGTGATCTGTCTCGCCCTGCTGGGCCTGACAGCCGCTGCCGGACCATATGGTAGCTCAAGGCCCACCTCAACATATGGCGCTCCGAAATACGGCAGCTCCTATGTCACCACAAGCTATGGTGCCCCGAAGCCCCGCAGCGGATACGGCGCTCCCCGAGTGCCCTCAAGAATCTCATCCACCGGCGGCTCCTCACCGACATTTGCCGGTCGGTTGGGCAAACCTGTACCGTTCACATCCTCCGGCCCCTTCCCGGCCCAGCGCGGTCAGGAATCGTTCTCACCTGGCCCCTCTCGGGGCTTCCCGGTCCAGCGAGGTCAGGAAAAGTTCTCACCTGGCCCCTCTCGGGGCTTCCCGGTCCAGCGCGGCCAGGAATCGTTCTCACCTGGCTCCTCTCGGGGCTTCCCAGTCCAGCGAGGCCAGGAATCGTTCTCACGTGGCCCCTCTCAAGTCTTCCCAGTCCAGCGCGGCCAGGGCAGTAACAAGTACTACGTGTCTTGGCAGCATGGACCCGGCGAGTTCACGTGGGGCCAGGCGAACGGGGAGTGCCAGCAGCGCGGCATGCGTCTGGTCTCGCTCGACTCAGCGCAGAAGGAGCAGGAGATCAGCAGGCTGCTGCGGGAGTCGCCGCGGAAAGTGGATTTCTACTGGACGTCCGGCAAGCGCCAGGGACGCCGGTTCGTGTGGAACGACAAGAACAAGAAGACCAATGTCTGCTTCCAAGACGAAGGTTGCTACCAGAACTGGAGCAGAACTGGCGGCGCCGGCCGTCCGCAGCCGGACAACGCGAGGGAAACGAGAACTGCCTGGCCGTGCTCAACAACTTCTACCCGGGCGAAGGCATCGTCTGGCATGATATCGCTTGCCACCACAGGAAGGATTTCGTCTGCGAGCGTTAAGTGGTGTGGTCTATGACGACGTAGCTTGTGGCTGAAAGGTGCAACGTTAACGAAGGCTTCTGCCCTGTGATTTAGCTGTTTTTAATGTTGGTCGCATATTTACTAATTGTAGCTGCTGCTGGTGTGCAATACTATCTCGCTTCTGACGTAGTTCTTTTCGCAATAAAAACGTACAATACGCTTAAAGTTATTTGCACTTATATATTTATCAAATTAGAAAGCCGACTGTCGAAAAAGTTGAGGGGTGCTCATGTTTGTGTGTAACGAAACTAGTTGACAGGGCTTTTACACTCTTCCCGACTAAATTGAAGATCGACCCATTTTCTGTACTGGATCATTAACAGGCTGTTACCTATAGTCTAAGTTTAGACTCCAAACGATTATCACCCCATCACATAATTCCGGAGTTGCGGTGGCCTAAAACCCCAAAAACATTGGCACACACACACACGCACGCAAGCACGCACGCACGCACGCACGCACGCACGCACGCACGCACGCACGCACGCACGAACGGAAAGGCCCAAAGTACGTCGAGATTAAATAGAATAAGGACTTACTTCACAATACAAATAGCAAAATCGGAGCTTTCGGGTATATTGAAACACCCTTCGTCAGCGATTATGAGGCATTTCGTAACACGCGAAAAACTCAGATTTTAAATATTTGTATTGTGAAGTAAGACATCTTTGTGTCTTTGCATCTATATCACCCACTCCAACCTATGTCTTTTTGTGGATCCCAGATGAGTTCCTGAACAGGTCGAAGGGCGTTGCAAAACTTGGAAGGCCAACTAAATAATCTAAAGGGCCCCTGGGCCTTTCAACAGTAGAATGCAGCTGGGGCATTCCGTGACAGATCGACCAAGGCAATAACACCCTTACATTCAGATTTCGATTAAACTGAGTTCTTATGGGTTATCTGCGCCGTTTTGATTCACGCTGGTGAAATTTTCCAGCACCATCCGTCAAATGGTTTTCGAGTTTATAGCCTCACGGAAATTAATTCGATTTGCTCAAACCTATTAATTTTCAGCGGGCCGATATTTCCCATATAAATTATAGAGCCATTCAAACCTATAATATTGATAAGAATCATCATAATTCCCATAATATTTATGTGATTTTTTTCTTCAAATTTTGAAATTTTTGAAACGCGATTTTAAGTTAAAAAAACACGTTTTTTTCGTAATGTGCGCCACCAAAAATCATGTGTGATTTTTTCTTGCCAAAGCATTGACTTCAATATATGAGCCTTCGTTGTAAAAAAATATTGGGAGATATACTTTTTTCTCTAAAATATTTTTATTTATATTTTTTGAATTTTGCTAAAAAGTAATGGTCACTAGCACGTTAATCTTGATAATAACTTTGCACGTAATAGTGCTAGAGAGCGTAACTGAACAGCACTATATTTGCCTCGTCAAGCTGTATTAAATGATGCATAACATAACCCTGGCAGGTTGTTCCTTGACCTCAAGGTCACACAAAACTTATAATCGCGTTTTTGACATTTCAAAATCTTGGAATTTTCACAACAAAATATCACAATAATCTAAAAGTTATGATGATTGATATGATATATTGGTTTATATGACTCATCGTATTTAGAAGAGAGATTTCGCACACTAAAAAATCGAGGTCTGCGCAACATCGAAAATATACCTAAGGCTATAACTCGAAAACCATTCAATAGACGTGGCAGAAAGTTTAACAGCGTGAATCTACGGCCAAAATAACCCCCGAAACATATTTTTATTGAACGATGAGAAATAGAGTGTTATGTTTGGTCGACCTGACATTGGCTGCACCGGGCGACCTCAAATCACGTGACCTTGAAGTCAAGGAGCGATCTGCAGGGATCATGTTATGTATCATAAAGCAGCTCGACGAGGCAAATATAATGCTGTTCAGTTAAGCTCTCTAACACACTTACGTGCAAAGTTATTATCAAATACGTTTGCTGTCAGTGACCATTTATTTTTTCTAAATTCAAAAATATGACAATTAAAATATTTAAGAGAACAAGTCTATCTCCAATTAATTTTTACTATCGATGGCACTATTACTATTTAAGTTAATTGCTGACAAGGGAAAAACACCATAAATTGTAGTGGCCACATTATTACCAAAAGTGATTTTTTACTTAAACACGTTTTTAAATTTTTGGAATTTGGAATTTTCGAAAAATGTTATTTCACCATTAAATCTATGGTTTTATGATGGTCTACATGATTATATAGGATTATATGACTCCCATATTTTGCATGGGAGATATCGCCCGCTGAAAATGAAAGGTTTGAGAAAAATCGAAAAATGCCTGAGGCTATAACTCAAAAACCGTTTGTCGGACGAGGCTGAAAATGTCACAGCTGAAATATACGGCTCAGATAACCCTTTAGATACAGTGTTATTGAAATCTGGGTTATAGGGTGTTATTTCGAGATTTTTTTTGGTCGATCTGTCATGGAATGCCCCAGCTGTTAGGGAAATAAATATATAAATTTTCGCGCCGCTCCGCGGCGCAATTTACCTACAAATAATACGTATTTTATGCGGGTTAAATTGAAACAAATCGTGCCGTTTATCGACGCTTTTATGCGTTATGTTGCTTTTTTATATATGATTGGGCAAAATAGTTCGTCTTAGAACTTTTATATCGCACTTGTAAACGCGCAATAGCATTTTTAGAGTTCCGCGCCATACGCAATACGGCGCATTGATGAAAATGCATATCCAGGGCATAAGACTAAAAAACGCGCCCGCTCCGCGGGCAATTAACTTTTCGGAAGTCCTCAACCACACAAAAATCGACGTTGTATATACACCAGCTTCGAATCTTTTTAGGGGCTCTTTCAACGCTCGGAAAAGGGCCCTTGGAACGCTCGGCAAGGGGCCCCTTCAACGCTCGACAAGGGCCCCTTTTCAGACGCCGCCCCCTAAACGAAATCCTTGCTACGTACCTGGTTCGGGCCCACACAGGAAGGGTCCGAGCCTACGCAAGAAGGGTTTCGAGCCCACACAAGTCCGGCGGACCACGCAGGAAGGCCCGCGGCCCACCGGCACAAGTCCCGGGCCCTGCAGGAGGGCACTTCTGCCAGCGCCAGTAGAGGTCCGCGGGCCCCCGGCCGGGAGGGCTTGGGTTTTCACGTAAGGTCTTGGCCCACTGGATAAAGAGTCTGGGCCCACGGCAGGAGGGTTTAGGCTCAAATACCAGTAGGAGACCCAAGCCCTACGCAAGAGGACTTCGAGCACACACTGGAGGGGTCACGCCACGCATGAGGCCTGGAACCAGGCAGGTCTGGTTTCACGCAGGAAGGGTCCAGCCCACGCAGGTTTCGGTGTCAAGCAGGTCCGGGCCCACACAGAAGGGGTCCGGGACCCAATTAGGACGCCCGGGCCCACGGAGGTCCAGGCCAGTGCAAGAGGGTTTTGTGTCCATGCAGGAAGGGTCCGGGTCCTGGTAGGTTCGGTTTCACGCAGGAGGGGCCCGGCCTTCGCAGGTCTGGGCCCACGCACGATGGTTTCGGGCTCACTCAGGTCCCGGCCCACGCAAGAGGGCTACGGGTCCACGCAGGTCCCGGCCGACGCAATAGAGTTTCGGGCCCACACAGGAGGGATCCGGATCCAAGTAGGAGACCCGGGCCCACGTAGAAGGGGTCCGGGCCCACGCAAGGGGGGCTCGGACCGTTCGCAGGCATCCATTACGGCGATATTACACTATATACATACGGCTGTGACACATGTAAGGCGTACCTTTGCGTTCATAAGATAATGCAGAAACTAAAAATAGAAAGGTTCAATATTTTTCCTTTAAGCAATTTTTCTAAGTAGGTAAATCAGATCTGATTGAACAGTATCCTAGCGACTTATCAAGGCATTATAGCCTCCAAAAGGTATTACGGCTTCATGCTACGCACCCAATTTTAATCCAACCCCGGTATATCCGGTCGATTAATTCGGACCACGCCCGTGGTACCTACCTACCTACCTACATGTTTAGTCAAAACTATCGACGTTATTTGTATTTCATTCTCAGCGTCGAGTTTCTGCATTTGGCACTAAATTATAAGCACCATGTATATATCTCGTCGAGTAGCACGCAAATGCTAATCAGTGGGCCGCCACGGTTATACCTCCAGCAGTCATTAAAATGTCCACCACACGGCTTACCTACCCTTTAGCTGTTTTCGTTTATCGTCCGATTTACTCAGCAAAGGGCCTCACATGACCCGCCGTTCACGCCAGCTTGCTTTACGGTCGATGCATTTTCGTCCATAGGTCAAACTTTAAGGTCATGGAGACGAATATGTAATTTTCCTTACAAATTGCATAGCAAATTGCTTAACTATGATGCCAGCTGGCGTGACGAGTCATTTGGAGCCCTTTGCGATTAAATCGGATGGTAAACGAAAACAACAAGAGGGCTACACCCGACTTAAAAACATCGTATTTTGTCATCCGTGACCTTGGACCGTGACCATCTGGATTCAAAACTTTATTGATTGTGACGCAAAAACTGGCGTTATATCGAGTCATTTGAGGCAGGTTTCAGAGCCCAAATTTGACGTTAAAAAATGAAAGACCCCTTTTTAAAGCAATTAGGCCCTTTCGTGAGAAGCCATTTGCCCTTTTCCGGCCACGGATCCCCCTGAGCGAAATCCTGGCTACGCCACTGGTGTAGACCAATGTACCGTCTTTCAAATGCATATGAAAATTGAGATTTTAATGCAATTTTGCTCTGCTAAAACCCGCATGCGCCTGTAATTATACATATTGCCGATTTTAGAATACTTCCTTCATTACACCGCCGTAGCGTCAAAACCAAAGGGTGCTTAACAATAAAAATTAATCCGCTGTTAAGCACAATTGACTCCATCCAATACCCACCCAAAATTTACTTTTGCTTGCAAACATGAAGCTTATAATTGCTAGTTCAAAAGAACGCTGTAAAACAACCAAAAACTATTTAGTTCAAAGTATCGATTTAGTTGGGATCCATTTGCGACCATAGAGATCATATATAATAGAGAAGCCAGGGCACTATACACTGGGTACTCCAAATATTTGTTTGGTATACCCTAGAAATATACTATAAAGACTAAAAACCATACCAAAAAGTGAAGGTCACAACCAGATCTGGAATAATATACCAGGATATGGCTCACCTACTACGGCGTGTATGGCGCTTTGTTATCAATCAAAACAAACCTCATATATAAGCGTAATGGTAAGCATTGTCCTGCGACCCCCATTGCCGAGTGTCTTATGACGGCGGCCATCTTTGGTACTTCACAAAAGTAGTCGGCGGGCGGCGCGATTGCATAACCTACTTGGCTAATAACTCGAGAACCGGTAGTTGGGCTTGACATTTTGATCCCAAAAATAGAAAATAAATACCTCAACCTTTATTTTCTATGATAAAACTTTAATATTTCTTGTGAGAAAAGTTCTCGAAAACTTGGCTTTGAAACAGTGGATTTTCAACATGTGGGGGCATTCCACGACATTTCGACCCATGTCGAAAACACCCTCGCGCTCTCACTTTTTTTGTTCAAAATTGGTGTATATGGTTATCTTGGGTCCTGAATTCAGCTGTGAAAATATTAGCTCGATCTGACCTTCAGGTTATCGAGTTATAGCCTCGGGCATTTTGCAGGGTCACGTTGCAGAGGTGTTTTCGGAGGCCGAAAGACGTGCATTTGACTTAACCAAACGTTAAAAAACTTGTATTGGTGAGTTCACAATGAAACGATTATTTTCTTATTTTAAAAAAAAATAACGTGACCGTTGAATGACCTTGACCACGTGACCTTGTGACCTTTTTTCGATGACCTTGTGTGACCTCGGGTACACCTCTGATTTCAATTTGTCACCTCTCAAGATACTTGTCAATGTCTTGTCTAACAATGCAACAAATAAAAAAAGGTGCGTTTTTCCTCTAATTT
>VOPJ01010355.1:0-41695 GCA_014673585.1 Semibalanus balanoides | reverse complement strand
TCCCTTTAAAGGAAATAGTTCACCTTGAGAAGAGAAAAATCAGAAATGATGAAGAAAAGCTATAAATTAGTTGTAATCTAACTAGTAAGTGATAAACGTATATATTTTTCGCGGAAAAAGCAAATTAAAATGTCAGATATTTGGTTCAAATTCATACTTTTTTCCTCTAAATAACGCGAAATCTGCCTGCTAAGAAGCACGTACGTCATCAAAACGTCATCGAATTGGAGGGATCGTGGCGCATGCAAGACAGTACTTGCCTAATAACTTGTTGAAATGCGGGAAATGAAACGAATTTTAAGAAACAAACGGAATAATTAATTCGAAGTCCAGATCACTGCTCATTCTTTTGCCGTTATTTGTGTTTATCCACGCAGAAGTTTCCGTGGTTCATCTGTGGACGTTGAAAGTTGTGTTAAGCTGTGATAATATTTTAAACTTAGCCTATACCATTGTATTCATTTACGACAAATTATAAGTTTATTCTTTTACATAATTAGTGCAGTGAATAAGCATTACTGAACGATACTGGTATGTAGATAATTGTGATTAAGGCGTTTTTTTATTACTGCACGAGCGAAGCGATTGCAGTAGTTTTGAAAAACGAACGAACGAACGTTGCAATAACGAAATTTGGGGTGTTTTTTTAAAGGTCATTGTGGCCATGTGATTCCACCGATATTCATGCAAAAAACGTTTTTGAGCTTGTAATGTCATGGTATTCAATGTATTCAAAATCCAAAAGGACAGGTACAAAAATGAAAATTCATAGGCGTACTCAGGGATAAAACATGGCGGGATTTTTCGATAAAAAATATGTGTTTTTCCTGAAAGTTTGGGACGTAGGAACGTCACATGTGTGATTTGTTGCTATAATTTGTTAAATAAAACACATTTTGCATAGGCGTATTCAGGTAAACAACGTGGGGGCACCATGTGCGGAACGCCTTTTATCATCTTGCTTATTTTAAGTTGGGACCAAATTGACGGAGGATATCGCCTCCCGTTTTAATGAACCTTAGTGCGCCTCTGCCAAAAATATGTATAATCCATTTTATGTATGATGTTTACAGGGCAGTGACTTATTTTCTGCACACTTTATTCCACCGCAAACTACGAAGGAAGTATGCGCCGCACAACCGCATTCGTAACGACCTCCCAAAAAACATGACCCTGGAGCCGCCTCTGCTGGACCGATTTTTTTTTTCCAAATATTTGACAACACGCGTCAATTCATAATAAGTTTGTCCGATTGAAAGGCTAGTAATATTTTCGTAAAATCAACCAAAAACATCAAACATACGACATTCGTCATTCATTTATTCATATCATTCATTCATTCATTCATTCATTGCAGCGGATGCACCAAACCTGACTCAGCAACGGACCGGCGCGGCTCAGGTGGGACGCGGCGCCGACTTCGGACTGCGGTCGCCGCCCCGCTTGCCGTTATGCCGGTCGTATGCAGGTAGTCTCGGCGCCCGCCACCTGGCTGGCACAGATCCTCGTGGCATTAGAAGAAGATGTAAGCCATTTCCTCTGGTGACCATCCCCCAGCACATCCGCCTCGCCCACACAGCGACGCGACAGTCTCGTAAGTGGAACCAGTGGTCCCGCCGACGTGGTACACGTCCGACACGTAGTGGCCAGAGTGGGTGGCGCCGCCGTAGTGGCTGACCTACACCGACCAGTCGGTATGTGTTGTCACCGGCCGGTTCCACCTGAGCACACCGGACCGGTCGTCCTCCACGCAGAACTTCGGATGGGTGCGCCTGCTCCGCGGCGGAGTCAGTCAGCTCTCCCTCCTCCGGGGGCCTCATGATGGTCCTCCTGCAGCTCCCGGTCCCTCGTCTTCCGCGGGTCCGCAAGGGCTTGCCGTCCGAGACAGCCTCCAGCCCAGCACCACCAGCTCGGCGGCGACCGGCGGTGGTGGCGGGGCCGGTGAAAGCAGAGGTCCGGCGGCAGCGCTCTCTGCCTCGGCCACTTCCCTAGTAGCACACATTATTTTCACGACGTTGTGACAACGTTTTCACGACGTACTTACGTCGTATGAACGTTGTCTTGACGTTACCAACGTTGCCATGACGTTGTGACAACATAATGTGCTACTAGGGTTGAAGCGGTGAGGACGGACGCACGGGAGACGGGGTCCGGACAGGAGCCGAGGCGGCCTCCGGGGAGGCGGCGGCGGCGGGAGAGGGAGCGGCAGTGGTGGGCGAGGGCGGTGCCGGGGCGGGCGGTGATGATGATGGTGGTGGTGTCGATCGCTCTGGCAGGTCCGGCTCCTCGAAGTTCGACAGAGTGCATCGGGGACGTCGCGTCATCGCGTCATCCGACGCGTCATTCATATTTAGGAAAAGTCCAAAAGTTTCAAGACGATAGACGTAACGGTTCAGATGCGGCGGGCGAAAAACTACTGTGGGCCTGCCCCCGCAGGGAATAGGGTTAAATAAAATGTTATTTCTTTTCCTTTAAAGTTTGTGTATAATGCAATTGTCGTGTTTCGCCGAAGCAAAGATAGACATTATACTGCGGGTCTGTGTATTATATCGAGCAAACGCGTGCAGGACAGGGGAGCGGTAGCTGCTCAGTGCTCACGCTACCGCGTCTCTGCCGGCGGCCATAATTACGTTAACCTGCGGGGGGCAGATTCACCCCCGGAAACTCAAGAACCGCCGCGCTGGGCCGATTTCGATTAAACGAACGCCATTCGATTTGTCATGACAAAATATTTTTTTCAGGGACCCACTTAATCATTTTTTGTTAGAAAATTGGGGATCAGGAGGCAAAAAATACGGATTTTTGTGTTTTTTGAAAGGTCATTGCGGCCATCTGGTTCTACTGATTGTCATGCCCAAAACGTTCTTGAGCTTCCATTGTAATGTTCTTTAATAAACAAAATGGGCAAGTACCAAAAGCCTAACCTAACCTAACCTATGATGTATAAAGCAGTGACTTAGTTTCTAACGCTTTTAATCCACCGCAAACTACGAAGGAAGTATGCTGGTTAAGATTAAATGAAAAATCATAGTTGTATTCAGGGAATGAGAAATGTATGACTTTCTGATGACAAATAGGTGCTGTTCGTGATTGTTTTGGACGATAGGAACGCCATACCTATCTGATATTTTTTGCAATAATGTGTTCAATCAGGGGCTCCGCCACGTATTTGATATTGGGGGGGACGGGGGACGGGATCGGCGATGCGATTTTTCTGTGGCCATTTTTAGCGGAATTTGCCAAAATGCAATGGCAATCTACTTTTTTTGCTATGATGGGATGATTTTCCTCTCTTTTCATGCTTTTGGGTGAAATTAAAGCCATAAATTATAAAGAGGGAAAGGATAATACACATCAGAAAGGACTTAAATTGCTTGAAAATATATAGATTTTACATATGCCGAGACATCTCTCTGACGTTAGCACACGTAAGGGTAGTGGTATAACATTTAACAGCTCAATTTATTTGTCGGAAAATATTTTTGCCCGGGCCGAAGTGTTTTCCAAATCTTGTGGAAATAGATAAAGAGCGAAAAAATCCTAGCTCACGCGGCATATGGTCAATTTCATACCACTCTTGGGCCAGAAATAATTATTTGGGACCTCGGTCGAGCGTTGAATTTTCGCCCTCGACCTCGGTCTCGGCGGGTAATTAGCTCGAGCCTCGGTCAACAAAAATAATTGTCACGGCCCGTGTGGAATTATATATTACCGATTGACGCAGACAAATTTTGTTGATGCTACCCACACTTTGAGAATTTGAGTTGGGGGTGGTTTGGAGATATTGAGAGTTGTAATGGCGTCATGTCAATGCCATTTTTGGTGGAAAAAACTATAATTTGTTTGAAAATCTTAGCAAATGGAACTCAGAAGCAATGCAAAACAAAAAAACACATAAAAGAAGGAAATACTTAGCTCTAAACATGACTCTCTCAGAAGTTAAACATTTTCGGTTTTTTGACACATGCAGATATAAGAATGTGGAAATGTCTCACAAACCGAATTTGTAAATTAAAGATATTCCAAAACCGGAATATATACATGAAGACTGAGGCAGGAATATCCAAAACAAATTTCGAAACAATATAATTTATATTTGACTGACTTATGCTCAAGGGAACGTGGGAGCCCGTGGGGGCAGTGGGGGTAACTCGCCCTCAACTTTGGACCTGTGGGGGCGAGCGCCCCCAAACTTTGAGCTAGGTGTCGGCTCCCCCGTCTTTTAGCTCAAGAATCTTTAAACTCTGATTAGATCAACAGCATTGCCTACAAAAAAAGTTCATGTTTTTGTAGAACAAAGGTGTAGTTTCAATCAAAAATTCAAAAGTAAATAAAATAAACTTCATTGAAGTTTTGGAACTGGCTTGCAATCTTTCCATTCTAAAGGCAGTGGGCCCACACATTACCTATTTGACCATCGTAAAATGGAAACACCTTGCTAAATACAGCGCACCACCTAGTAGTTAGTATAGATATGTTTCTTCGTCGTAACGTTGATAGAAAGCATTTCTTGGTCAAGAATCACGGTAAGATAAAATACTCATGGCCACAAGTTGTAAATGCCTTTTCGAGGTAAATGCTACTATTCCAGAAATATTCTGGCGCTACAGAGAAAATAATAACCAGTGTTTTTTGGCATGGCGGTAAGGTTACGGTGTTTCATTGTTGTTTAAGCATAACGCGTCATTATAGTCTTGTAGATGTTTGATGATGTAAACTCTGCTCCCCTGACGTTCAGCAGAGGAAGAGTCGGCCAGGGATCTAAAAAAGTGGTCACAACGAAGTTTCGGATCAAGGCGGTCAACCGAGGCAATTGACGGCATCCAGAACGGGTGGCGATATATCGGGATAGAATTCAGATATATCGGTGAACTGGTGGTGATTATGGCGGATAATCCTGTTGGCGAATATAACGGGTGGCGACGCACAGCCGATATATGCTTTATTAGCTATCCCCCAATTTTTTTTTTGGCTACATCAGGCCCGTCAAAAAAATTCGGCCCCCCCATAACTTGGAAAGCACTTCCCACGCCCCTGTATGGCTCCAAAGTAATTATGACGATTTGATTACTTTTTTATCTTTATTGACCAGATAAAGACAAATAATGCCAACGCCATAATTTCTGAGAAAAAAATGCCTATAAGCATGCAATTGTTTACTTATATTATACATTTCAAAATTTGACCTTATACGACCTGACCTCGACCTTTTAATGTTTCAGGTTGTAAAAATAGCTCCTACTAACCGCGATTATATGTGTAAACAAACATAAAACATGTGTTGCATGAACTTCGTAGACCTCTGGCCAGCCGTGACCATCTTGTGACCTGAGGCCCTCTTGCACCAAAATAATATACCCCGGATAAAAAATAATCCAACCCACCATGTAAAGCTACCCAGCGGATATTTATCTTGCACCCAAGCGAAGCAAGCCAACTGGAATAACCCAGTTGGCTGCTTCGCTGGTGCGAGATAAAATATCCCGGCTGGGTAGCTTTACATGGTGGGTTGGATTATTTTTTATCCGGGTAGATTATTTGGTGCAAAAGGCCTCTGATCTTAACCTTGACATTAAGCTATAATTGCACTTTTGCTTAATGCAGAAGATGCATATACCTTTAGAGCACTTTGTGCGATAAAAATAGTCCTCAATTTAAGGCTTTGGGATGGACAATAATTACCCAAGAAACTAAAAATGCCTATTCTCAATTTTGAACATTTGACTGACAGTGACCTGACAATGTGACCTTATTTGAGAGATAAAATGGATGTGTTCCTCATTGAGAGTTTTCGATTGCACCTTGGCGCGTCTCGCTGCGATTATGGGTTAGGAGATAACGAGGGGCAGGCAATCCTACCCCCCCCAGGGCGATCCTTCGGCTGGAGACACCAGCGGGGCGCGTGTTAGGTATTTGCAATATTCAGTCGTGCCATTTCTGATCATTTTTAAAGTGCGCGGAATGGCTGCTATAATATAAATGTGTACACCGTCAGAGGCGGTCCCAAGACGGCTGATGAATAATTGACCAAAGGGGGAAGTCGAAGTTCGTGGCCAGGGGGATGGAGCCGTTTTTTAACAAGGAATAAATCTTATGCATGCGATAGCATGTATCATATTGCTTTGTGTCTCGTGCGGAGTTCAATGAAATGTTCTTGAACTAATCAAAATAAGGAGGAATTTTTGCGAAGGGAGGGGCTCGAATAAAATTTTGTCGCAAAAGCTGTCTTTAAACTTAACCACAAATGGTATTTACAAAAATAGAGACCAATACAACCATGGGTGTAGAAAGTTTTCAAAAGTTGGTGTGAACCTTGGCATCAGATCCACCCAGTGGGGATCTACGGTTGGGCAAAATGGGCATTTGCCCCCCCAAAAAAAAATCGTCGAAAGTCGTTAAAAAAATGAACATGTTCATGATATAGAAGGAAATCTAAGCAACTTTTGCAAAGGAAAGTTCCTTCAAATCAGCTACCAATGCATGAAGCAAAGCGAAATCCGATAAGTTATCGATAGTGTGAGACTTTTTTGGATTTTGCTCACCCCAAACTCCAGTTCTGGATACGCAGCTGCATACCAAAGACCCATGGTGACAGTCGATGATGCATATCAGTCCGATGATGCATATCAAGAACAAGTCGATGCAGGCGTTTAATTACGTACAGGAATTCTAGGTTTATAAATCCATCGAGATCGATATAAATTTATACAACAGGCAACCACAAGCCACGGTCACAATCGGTGATCGTCCTGTGAGTCAACAATACACAAATGTATGTCTCAATCAGAATCTTCAAAGGTCAAATCCGTGGTGATACCAAATATGGCTACTATATAATACAATATTTGCGTTAATGTTTGTTTTAACTGATTTATTTTAAAAAACAGTTGTCCAAGGCGTGTTATAAAAGTTCATCTGGTGTATCGACCAATTAAAATAAATTTAAGTAAAGTTGTACATGGCAAGAAGATCAAAACATTACTTTTCTGGCAAAATACGGTGGCATGAATATTGGGGGGGATTATCCCCCACCCTCAAGATTGGGGGGAGACGCGTCCCCCCTTTGGCGGAGCCCCTGTGTTCAATGTAATATATTGTGCATAGGTGGATCCAGGTCAACAACGGTTGGGACTCCATGTGCGGAACGCCTTTTATTATCTGACCTAATCTGACGGAGGATAATGCCTACCATTACATGTACCTGAGTGCGCCTCTGCCCTTAAACATGTATTATCAAAGTATGTATGATTTATATAGCAGTGACGTCGTTTCTGACGCATTTATTGCACCGCAAACTAAGAAGGAAGTCTGCGCCGCACAACCGCATTCGCAACGCCCTCTCAAAAGCATGATCCTGGAGCTGCCTCTACTGAGCCAATATTGTCAAAATTTTGGCACAACACTCGTAATGCAGTCCTAGGGAAAGTCCGAAAGTTTCAAAACGATAGGCCATACGATTTAGAAGCGGTAAGCGAAAAACTACCTGGGGAAGAATTTGCCCCCGCAGGAAATAGGGTTAAAAGCTGGCATAAATCAGTCAAAATGGTGATATTATTTGGAAATTTAGTATGGTAGTTGTATACATTTTGAGATCTTACATTAATTCCGGTTATTTAAATATCTTTGAAAAAGTAAAAATAATATTGTTTTGCATTGATAACAAAATAGATGTAAAAAACAAACTTTTCAAACATTTCATTTTGTTTAATTTTAGCCGTTTCCATGTGCTATCTTTATGTGTTTTGGGATTACATTTTTATGAAAAATTTGAATTTTATGCTCTGTTCAAATTTAGCTGATTGTTGTGCCAACCTCGTGTGAAAGTTTGCTGTATCTCGAAAAATAACAACACGACGAAATTGCTTCATTTTAGCACAAAAGGCGTAAAATTGTTGTAAAAATACCAGAAATGTGACGTTGATAGCGCAATTGCTTTCTGAGCTATTACGAAAGTTAATCAGGGAAGAGAGCGTTAAACGACACCCCCCCCCCCTATAAGCCGGGTTGAGTAGTATGGTCTTTCCCGAATATTCTTCCAATGGTTACAACGGATTTTGCAGAAAATAAAAATAATACAATATTTAAGCTGAAAACGTGAGCATTTTGCGTTCCTTTTTATTTCGAGAAAACATAACCAAATATGTTTATATGTACAGCTGCCGACAGGAAGGTCGCTGTACCCTGGGTGGCGATATCTAGCTTCAACACTGTGAGTGATCTAGTTATACTGGACTGTGGACTGCTAGACTATCAGTACAGAATGCTTCAAGCGGCACAGTCTAGCAGTCCAACGCAACTGGATCACTCACAGTGTTGAAGCTAGGTATCGCCAGCCAGGGTACAGCGATCTTCCTGTCGGCAGCTGTACATATACATTGGCTCCAAACGCTGACAATATCATACAGACACAATAATAACGTCACACTCTCCCAAGACACGCGTTACATGCAACTTAGAAGATAACTGGGTGCATAGTACATACAATTGCAGCTAACTGGAAATAATTATGCATTAATGTACATCTGCAGAATCGGCAGCAAGTGCATGCTGTAAGTGATATTAACAAACTGTTCCCATCGGAAATAACCTGGGCAGAAGGTATAACTCCTAAAACTTTACCCAAGTGTAAATCTATGAAAATTTAGTAGGGCAGTAGTGCAGTAAAAAACTGCGCGACAGCGCTTGCAAATAATATATATATATAAATATATATTATATTCACGAGTTTTGCTAGTTCCCGCGCTGACATACACTGATTCGTCTAGTTTAGTAAACCAATCAGTTTAGGCGTGGACCTTGTTTTCGTCTCGCTCGTTTGAAATGCATGGCATCGCACAGGAGCCCCTTGATCGTCGTCCCTTGAAAAGAACTCACGTCCAGAGACAAAAATATCCCACACACGCCATCGTGAGAGGTAAGATAATCGCATCGACGGGAGCACAGTGACCGAGTCGACAATCTGCCTGTAGCTGCTCGAGGTCTTTGCAATGATTGAATTCTTGAGAGTGTATTCATCGCTTTTTGTTAGTCGCTTCACAGCCCAAAGTCTGCCCATTGTTCAGTAGTAACGCGTTAAGTGTCGCGTCGCATTCGCTTTTCTCCTAGAGATGCCATGAAGACATCGAGGACCTTTCTGGCATGATGGAGGACAGCATTCGAGTGTGCAGCATCTCACGTTGCCGAACCGATGATGATATGACTACGTGATTAAATCCGATCACTGTCCCTGGCAGTGTTCCGACAACTCCTCCTTCGAGGATGATGTCACGGAACACCGCTGTGGCCAGGGAGCAGGTGCGCAGTGTACAGGCCTCATTTGGCTCGTGATCGTTGAGTCGTGCTGATTTGCTTTGCTCGGTTTTCCCGCGTCTGCTGGGAGTGGGGAACCAGCCGCTCCATGGGGGGCCCCGGGGAAAAGAATTCCTTCGATTTCATACTCACAGCTTCGCCCAGGCTGTCTGCGATTAGAGAGCTCCTTCAGGTCTGTCGTAGTGGGTCGGGTTGTCGCTTGGACGACGGTCAGATAGGCGACCTCACTGTGGGTGTAGCTGGGGGTGGAATGGATGGAGTGGAGCCGCGGTCAGCGCCCAGCATGAAAGGTGACGATTCCGGAAGGAGCGAATCGCGAGCTGGGTTTCTGTATGCGCGCCAGCCTTTAAAAATTATACATATTGAAGCATAGAGGAAGACACGTGAGGCCAAGGTGTCTTTTCGTCTGTCTTCATCCTCTTCTGGTTTGTGCTTCGGCTGACTTGCGAGGAATTCTCGAGTAACGAATCCATCGACAGATAAGGCGTGTAGGCGAGCAGGACCTCAGCAGTGCGCACCATACAAGAGCGTCTCTGCACGCTTGAGAGGCTTAACGTTCTGGACTCCGAACAAGTCCTAATGTGTATAACGCGTAGGAATTCACCTGTGGTCTCCAGACGCACATGATATCTAGGTAGGGGGAAGGCAGTACTGACACTCGATACCGGGACTAGCTACGATTCCATAAACTAGCCAAGTCGACAACACGCCCGATAACTGCCTCTAATGGTCCAACGCCGAGCGAGTACCGCAACGCGGCACGTTGTCATCCCCCAGGTTGACAATGCCAGATTATCACACCAAGGCCAGACCCAAGGATATCAACAGCGGGTCTAGTCATCTACCATGTTACTGCACATAGGCCAAGCCGAGCGACATCAATCAAGCGCTGGACCATTTCGTGAGAGGCGAGGGACATTTCAAGACCAGAGATCTCGTAGATGGGAATCACTGTGACCCAAGTAGGAGCCGTCGAGAGACTGCGGTAAGATCGGAGAACCTACTAGAGTTATATTAGTAGAGTCCGTGCGGGCTGATTGGCCGGATGCGTATAATCGAATTGAGTCTAAACTGGCGGATTGGAGACTGCTCGTGTTGGTCACCCACTGCACCGTACGCTCCTCCTTGCCCTGTGCACCTCTGACCTACTGCCTCGCTTGGGGCAGCGACCCGTGGCCCCACAGCTGCTAGGTAACACGACTTGCACCGGTTATGTACTCTGCATTCATGTCGAGGAATGACAGGACGTGACGCGATGTGAGTGACTTCAGGCGTTAGTAACCAGGTTGTACTGCGAATGTGGCGGATTATCTGGTGATTATGCAGGTGAGACCTACTGTTCAATGGGTGTGTTATGCAATAATGCCGCGCGCATGACGAACACGTCATCATCTCATATGTCGTGGATGTTCATAGTATAACGTGATTTTCTTCTCAAATGCACGGATACGGCTCTCGAGATAAACGGCGCGTGCTCTTAAAGGCGAATCGTCTGCAGTAAGCGGCTGGTCAATATACCGGCCACTCATTACATGGAGTCAAAGGCGTCTCTTCTACACACAGGTTGTAAGCGATAACGGTGTCTTTCCAGTGTCACGATGAGGTGGTTAAACGGTCTCTCAGACATTGAGTAATCGTTTCTCAGGCGTTAGGTAACAGTCTCTCAGACGCTGGGTAACAGTCTCTCAGACACTTTGTAACGGTCCCTCAGACGCTGGGTAACGGTCTCTCGGACGTTTGGTAACGATCTTCAAACGTTGGATCTCAGTTGGCTTCAGACGCTGAATTTCAGGCCTCTGACGTTGGATAACGGGCTTCAGTCGACTGGCCGACGACACGTCTGCTTGGTGACTGGCAGACCAGTTGCTAAAGACTGGCCCAGACTAAGCTTGAATGCCGTCATCAGGTGCTACATGGTGACGCAAGCCTTCCGACGCCTGCGCTTAACATGTCAATGAATCGATAACCACCATTTGCTAATCGACGTATACATTGTAATGACAACTTTTGAAGTGCATTGGTAGGTCAAGAGTGTTGGCGACTGGAGAGACCCATTGTCCTTTTCCATTAACGGAAATAAACGATTCCTGAGTGTTTTCTGAAGCATGAAGGAAAATGTATCGCACGGTGAATGACGTCCCTCTTTTCTTGTCGCTTATAGTTCGATATTTGCGTTGACTTAAGACCATAGTTCGTCATGGGCACACCAACCCCCAGCTCAGCCCAGCACAGCCCAGACCCATGAACGCCAAGCCCAGGCCCAGACCAGGTCCAGTCACAGTCATAATATTGAAGCCCATGCCCGATCCGGCTTATTCAGGTTAAGCATGTAATTATTTTCCTTTAATTGCAATCATCGTATTTAGAATATAAATTATGTGATGTTTATTGTGGGCTTAAAAGCAAATACAAACATCACTAACTTTCATGAGTAAGATGTAAAAAACACATTTATCAGACTCATGGACTCTTTCGCTGGGCTCATTACACTTTTCGTTCATCATTGTCACAGTGAAATAGACTTTGCATCTGACATGTTTTGGGAATTTGATTAATCTTAAACTATTACATACGATGATGTCCTGTTCTCATGTCATTGCCAAAGTTGATTGTTTTAGTGTCCTTTATTATTTATTTACATACACCTTTTCTTACGGCATCTGTTCACCTCAATTCGGCATTTCTCATTTAAAACGACAGCATGACATACTGTTTGACATCTATGCATTCACATCGCGTAACACACTCCCTGGGCGGAAAGGTTCATTACAAACTTGAGCAGGTGCACGGTGCAACTGTCAATTTGTAATGACCTTTGCGCGGAGTGTGTTACGCGAATTGTTGAGATGCATAGATGTCAAAAGTATGTCTGCTGTCGTTTAAATGAGAAATGCCGAATTGAGGTGAAGCAGAATGCGCCTCGCATTAAGAACAAGGTGTATTAACTGGTTTAGTCCTATCCTACGGAGAAGATCTGCCCCACGGTAGTTTTTCGCCTGCCGCTTCTAACCGTTTGGCTAGCCTGAAAACTTTTGGAATTTTCTAGTTAATAAGCGGTCATGGTAAAAATTTTGAGAGAAAAAACGTCAAACAGGTGATGGCGGCTCCAGGCAATGTTTAGGGAGTTGTTACGAATGCGGTTTAAGGCGTTCAGAGCATGTCCAGTGCTTTATACAATAACATCATACATACTTGATTATACTTAATTTTGGGGCAAAAGGCACTAGACATCAAATAGGAGGCGATATTCTCCATCAACATATACGCCCAACTGTAAATTAGTAGATAAAAAAGATGTCCGCACATGTGCCTCCGCACGTCGTTTTACTAAATCCACCTATGCGAATATTTACATTTAACAGTTACAGCAACAAAGCGACATGTGAGTTCCCTATCGTGCTAAACCATCATGAAAGCCATATTTGTTATACTTTTTTTCAACCTGAGTACGCCTTATGGAATTTTTGTAATTTTTGGTACTTGTCCTTTTCATTTTTAATGGCAAAGAGTGTATTGTATTTTTTGTAATTGCCTGAAACTAATTTCAATGCCCACATATCACATACACATACACTGCACATATACAACACAGACACGCACACCATGATGGGTCAATACATACACTGATACAGAAGACACATCACTGATAAAGGCAGACACGTCCACTCACTGGTCCCGCCGTCAATGGCCGAGTAAAATGAGGATGTAGCCAGGCTGGGCTCTGCACGGCGCGCTGTTCAACTGGTGCATCCTTCTTGGTCGTTAAACTGTGGCCAACGACCCGAGTTGATGGGGCTACAGAAGGCAGTAGTGTCCGCTCTCCATCGAGCCGGAGTGATTCACAACCCCCCCCGTAGAGATGGTACATGTGAAGGAATTCGCCTCCTTGTTGAAGACGTAAGAGAATGTCCAGGTTTTCCAGCGGGAATTGCCACGTTTCGTAGTTTTTCTTCCAGATGGCATCACTGTGAACGTTTGAATGTGGGATTGACGAGCATTGGTGGTAGGTCGCAGGGGGCGTCCGCCAACAGGGACACCGCTCCCCCCCTCGCAGCCGTTAGCTTGGGGGCATTAAATCCTCTCCAGTTTGGACAGCTCCCAGGCATTTATCTGCACTTCACGTCGGAACATGCATTTTTTCAATATCGTATGCGTTGGAAAGCATGGCTCGGCCTTTTTCCTTTTTACTTTTTTTCCCTTTGAAGGGATTGTCAGCAATTTAAACAGCGTTTCGATGCAGACAAAAGCATGGCGGCGAAATGGGCTCTGTGGTTGTTTCGCACACCTTTTGTGTAACTGTTTCCTAATACAAAATTTGTCTCCTGTTTTGTGACTGTCCCATGGCTGTCGGAGGCGGGGGGAAGGGGGATGCGTCCCCCCTGCCCCCCCCCCCCCCAGTTAAAAAAATCGGAGGGATGTCCCCAAGGAAGCTGACCGGCTTTTTTCTCTGAAATCGTGCCAAAGGAATTGTAACCTAACTATTTTCGGTAAAAAAAAGAGGTCACTTTACCTATCAGGGGCGGAGCCCGCTTTTTCGAGACAGTGCAGCCGTGGGGGGAGGCCATCAAGGGGGCCCAGTCACACATTAATACCGACGTAATTGCGATAGTTCAATGAATCGAATTTCAAAGTTCCTTCTTGTATGTTATGTACATACTGTGAGAAGTTTAAACCATTTCCAGTCTCACAGGCTGAGAGGCCCATTCCAGGCCTGAGAGGGCTTAAAGGGTTATTCCTCCCTGTCATAAGCCTCCTGATAGACTAGGAGGGTCCTTTATATGGTTAAAGGTTTGGATCAGCTTAACGGCTTAGGCCAGAATTTGGTCAAGGCTTGATTTCTATACTCTAAGGGCCCTTGGCGCTTGAGAGCCAGGTCCAAACGGGAATGAAGGGCCAGGGTCCTCACCACTGGTGGGGGGGGGGGGGCAGCAGGGATGCCGCCCCACATCTCGTAAAAAGTGTAGGGGCTGCCGCTAGAACTGCCGATAGGGGTATTAGGCTTAGATCTACATTATTTCCAAATATTTTTGTCATCTGCTCAAAACGATGCGAGGCAAAAGTTTGGGACGACTCAAATTTGATACATCTGTGATTTAGGCTTTGTAAAACAAAAGAGCTAAAAGAATGCGGACCCTTATATTTCCATGAAATTTGGTGTCAAATAGAAGTTTCATGTGTAGATTAACATTGAGAAATCTGTTTACCCTACATATGATAGTTTGTTGTTTAGCCGCAGTAGAGTTCGCCCAGCGATAATCGAGATTTGGCGAGCCCCTTAAATGCCTTGGAAATCGCTGTTCAGATAGAGATGAGCCGGTGAATTAACATGGTAGAAATCTGACTCACACACCATGATAGTGGCGTTTAGCCGTCAATAGAGTTCGCTAGCGACAGATCGGATCTGGCAGACCCTTACTTCATAAAAAATCGGTATCAGATAAGGCGTGGATTAAACAGTAGTGAAGTTCGTTCCACCTACTATGTATATGTTTCGCGTCTGAGCTTGAGACTCCAGCGCCAGATTCGGATATGGCGGACCTCTAGATTCCCATGAAAATTGATGTCTATGTTATGAGTTTTCAAGTGGTAACTTAACATCAGAATCCGTTTTTTAGCCGGCATATTGAATTGTTCTGGCGTCTCGCCGCCAATAAGAAGGTTCGCCAGCGACAGATTGACTTGAATATGGACTTATAATTCCGTCCACTGGCCGGCATCCAGGGGGCAACCAGGCAATCCTCCCTCCCCACAGCCTGGAAAGAGGCCAACATGTCTTTTGGACCCCAAAAACGTACAATTATGCGTAAAAATTTGTTTTTGCAGAGTCAAATATCCAGTATCTAATTGAAAAAAATGAAAAAAATCGGCGCTTCGGCGCATGACACGACATTTGTGATTGTTTATGCAATTTTGATAAATTAAGAAATTAAATCCATTACGTGTGCAGGGCTTCTTGGCGTTAATTGCTTGCGCAGGCCGTTCCTTCATAAAAACTTTGACGACATGTTAGCTGTATAATAAATTTTGCGCTGCTTCGCGGCGCTAAAAAATTTAAGTTAAGGTTGGGTATCTACTATAATATGGAAATCCATATTTAAATCCTGCAAAGGCAAAGACGGCTTTTTTCGCCATTTCAGCGATCCCACTTAAAAAAATCGACAACACCTCGCGAGTTGGTTGAAATAACGTATTAGTATGTATTTATATGTGGTATATTCAGTATGGCCTGTATCTACAAAGTATTGCGCTTTTGGCGGTTGAAAGGTAAGCTCTGATACCAAAAAATACGTGACGGCCTCAAATCCGGGAGAAAATGGAGTACCATTTTGACAAAAATGACCCCAAAACTGACGCTGGATCGCCAGTGCGCGTCCCCCACTCGAAATGTCGTGGCGACGCCCTGGGTAGGTGCCAAATGTCAGCGCGCTGGGGCCTCGGGCGAGGCTCTGCTATTTTGGGCAGCCAGCCGCTGATGTGTGTCCAGCCATTGTAAAGTTCGATGCACTCGTAAAGCGTCAGCGACCGTCAGCTCGCATGCAGCATAGGTACGGAGAGGTGTGAAACGGTCTCGACTTGGTCGACTGGTGGCCACAGCACGAGCACCGCAACGTGGACTTGTGCTGGCCCCAGAAAAGATCCAGGATGAGCGGACGGTTGCTGTCCTTGAAGTCGTCCCACGCGAGCTTAGCAGCGCGCACGTCCGTCACACCATCGTTCTTCTGCTCATTGAGCGGTTGTTTGCGGTTCACCTTGTTCAGGTCATCATGCAGAGAATCTAGCACGTGCAGGAGGAACTCGTGCGCGTCCTGCTGAGCCGAGCCGCGGAAGCGCGCGTGGTGTCGACCTATCGCTTCTTTCAGGTCGTGCAGCGCCACTGATTTGTAGCGGCCACACCAGAGGACCTTGATAGCAGCTGCCAGCTTCTGGGCCACCTCGTTGCGTGACAGCTCACTATCATGATTGATGCAGTCCTGGTGGAAGTCGTTGTCGAAGAACTTGAGGTCTGGCGTGTTGTTCATGCATTGCACCACGGCGTTCATGTAGCAGGTGTTGCCCAGGTTTTTGAGTCCAGTTAACGCCGAAGCTGTGAGTGGTGAATGCATTTCTTTTTAGCCAGATTCCAGTCCAGATTTGTCTTCTTCAGCTTTCTTGGCTGTAGTCTTCGTCACAGCAACTCCCATTTCAGAGCGGGCGATTATGGGTGTTGGTGCTCCTGCGTTTCCGCCCCCAGCCAGACGCACGGCAGTGGCGTTACCGCGCACCACCGCCACCGATATGCGCTGCATTAGGCGCTCCATGTCCCGTCGGTCCCAGTTGCCTGAGCGATGCGTCGGCGAGCTCCTTAATAAAGAACGGAGGACTATCGTGCCGAGCGCGCCGGTCTCTTCAAAGGCGAAACAGGCGAAATAAATAGCGCCGGCTTATTGCATTATTTCGCCGGCGTTTTGCGGCCTTCGGAGCGGTTGCAGCAGCGCTGCGTGCTGCAGACGCGGTAACTGACGAGGCGCAGAAGGTATCGACGCAGGTTGCGTCCCAAACGAGGCACTTTCCTTCTGCGTAGGGTAAGGTTGTGATACCGTCCGGCCCCCTGTTAAACGCACCCCTGATCTCCGGAACTACTGGACCGATCTGAAAAATTTGGAACGGCATTAGATAGCCCTGTTACATTTGTCAAGGGATATAATATTGTTAACCTCAGGGTCACCGATGACGTCATAGGTCATGTCAAGGACAAAATGTTTGACCGTGCCATCAAAGTCCGTTGGATGGATTTGTCGCGCAAAAATACGACAATAAACGCATCAAAAGTTGATAAATTGGTATGGTTTGTGTATCTAACACATCTAATTACCATTCTAAGCTGTTTTTGACACTGGGTCAGGTCAAGATCATCCGATGTCACGAGGTCAAACTGCAGATTACAGTCATTAGTAGTGGGGCATTCCATGGGACAGATCGACCAAACAAATCTGAAAAAAACCTATATCTCAGATCTCAAAACAAACTGGTGTCTAAGGGGTTAATCTGAGCCGTAGATTTAAGCTGGTGACCATTTTCAGTCTCATCCGTCAAACAGTATTTTGAGTTTAAGCCTTCATGGCATTATTCGATTTTTGTTCAAACCTTTAAATTTTTAGCGGTCGATATCCCCCATCTAAGTATGGGATTCTATATTCCTAGATATTATCAGGAATCATCATATAACAATAATTAATATAGTTTTATGCATGAGTGGTATTTAACGATTCAGTTTATGAACGAGCCGAAGGCGAGTCATAAACTGAATCTTTAATGCCACGAGTGTATAAAACGATTTAGTGCATGGCCGAAGGACTGACTGTTTAGAGCACAGTACATATTTTTCGGAGAGTTCATTGCCCAGTGGTCATTTAACTGAGCTTAGCAGTGGTATTATCACTTTGGAGTGGTATTAACACTCCAGTTAATACACCGCTATCAAGTTAAGCACATGGTCAATGGGAAACATCTCTTCGGTCCATGCCACTTATATGTAATATATATTTTTCGAAAATTTCAAATTTCAAAATATTTTCCGACGCGATTTTAAGTAAAATCACGTTTTATAATGTGGCCACTAAAAATTGTGATGTTTTTCTTGCCAGCATTAACTAAAAATATATGCACGATAGTCAAAATATTGGAGATATACTTTTCTCTAAATATTGTTATATTATTTTTTGAATTTATAAATAATGGACACCATGCACGTAGTTAATTAATAACTTTGCACGTAAGTGTGTTAGAGAGCTTATCCGAACAGCATATATTCGCTCTCAATTCGAGGCGCATGATGATACATAACATGACCCATGCAGGTTGCTCCTTGACTTCAAGGCACGTGACTAAGGTTCCACCCGGGTCAGCCTATGTCGATTTCTACTAATTTAATGTTGTTTCTATTTTTTATTTTTTTTTCTCGACCCATAAATAACAATTATTTTCTCGTAGTTTGATGAAAATATGTTTTGGGGGTTATCAGGGTCGTAGCTTCACGCTTTAAAAATTACTGCCTCGTCTGTTGAATGGTTTTAAAGTTATAGCCCTAGGCAGCTTTTCGGTGTTGCGTAAACCTCGATTTTTTCAGTGTGTTGAAATATCCCCCCAATCTAAATAATATGAAGTCATATAAACTATATATCATGAACAATCATCATAAATTTAAGATTAATATGAGATAACATTTTTTGAAAATTCCAAGATTTTGAAAATTTTTAAAACACAATTTTAAAGTAAAATAATAATATTTCGTTGTGACCTGCTGGGTTCAAGGAGCAGCCTGTCAGGGGTCATGTTAGCATCATTTCAATAACATCTCAGCGAGGAAATTATATCCTATTCAGTTGCTCTATAGCGCTTTACGTCAAAGTTATTATCAAGTACGTGCTGTGAGGTGACCATTATTTTCCCAAATTTTTAAAAATATAAATAAAATATTTATAGAAAAAGGTCTTATCTCCCAATATTTTTTACCATCGAAGGCTTGTATATATTGAAGTCCCAATCTGGCCAGAAAAAAAAACATCATTATTTTAGTGGCCACATTACAATAAAACGTCTTTTTTACTTTAAAAACGCTGTTTTTTAAATATTCAAATTTTGAAATTTTCAAAAATGTCATCACAAAATTTATGGCTTATGGTGACTTCTTATATATATAGTTTTGAATGACTCCTACAATTTTATATGGGAATTATCGCCCGCCTGAAAATGGAAGGTTTTGAGCAAACCATAATGCCTATGGAGGCTATTAACTCGAATCCTTTTGGGGATCGGTGCTGAAATTGTCATAGCGTGGATCTAAGTCCCAGGATAACCCCATTAACGCAGTTTAATCGAAAATATTGAGATGTAGGGTGTTACAGCTTGGTCGATCTGTCATGGAACGCCCCAGTTGTAACACATGTATATGGGCTCGTTTTTTTACTAGAACGCAAAATATTACATTAGAACATTGTTTTTGCAATATAAATAGAGGTAGAAGGCATGAAACGGAAATATAATTTGCATGCATCGTTATGCTGTAGAGGTGCCGCAGTAGGATGTCTGAGTCAGGGTGAGGATGGTGAGGAAGACGACAGTCGCTGACTGATCACAGCTCCTCGATGGCGAGAGCGCTGAGATCCGACAGATCTACCGATACTTTGGCGCCTCGATGGTGAGGTTAGCCGAAGCCGACTGGTCGCACCCCTTGAATGAAAAGAGGCTCCGACCCCCGTGTCTCGATGGTGAGACACGGGAAACGAGTTTGAGCCCCGATGTCTCCATGGCGAGACACCCTGGCCGCCCCCTCACACTCCCCAGAGGAGGCTGGAAAATGACGAGATCCCAGGATGCAGGACGGGTTGCAGTCACACTACCCTTGAAGGCTTGCTGTTGCTCCGATTGCACCTCCGTTTGTTACTTCCGTCACCTCGACGCACAACACCTGATTACATATATTGTGACCAGAAACCCAGACACCAAAACAACCGCGACAGAGACTGAGTCCGTTCCGCACCAGACCAAGCCAGACAGTGCCCTACGACTGGCGCGCCAGCCGCCGGCCCGAGACAACCTCGCTGGTGCCCCGTGGCGCGGGACACCAGCGACCAATCGCGGGCACGCACGCACGCCCCGGCCCAGGTCAGGCCTCGCCCCGGGCGCCACGTGGCCGCTGCGGACGATACGGCCGCCACGCGGCCCGGCCGGTAACCCGGCGGGGGCAGCCGCAAGCCACCGGTAGCAACAGAAAGGAATGGCTGCAAAATGCGACATTTACCCACGACATTCTCCCCTAAGGGTACAGATCAAAGTGTGAGCCGCAGAAGAAGTGCAGTATCGCCTGGCGCAGCTCCGGGTTGCTGCAGTACACCCACGAGTCGACTAAGTTAAACATCGCCCGCAACAGTATGAGAGCAACCCACAATGGATCGAGCTCCTCGCTCTCGACCGGCGCTGCAACCGCTGCCTTCACCAGAGAGTACACGCTGAACGGGAGCAGACACACGCCATACAGCACGAACACGCGCAGCAGGTAATAGACAGAGCGCACGTGCTGACGCAGCCGGGCACGCTCCGTCAGCTCGTGCGGCGCCACGACGCCGACGCGCAACACTCGTCGCGCAACCAGCAGCACATCCACGCTGAGCACCATGGTCGCGCAGTTGACGATCAGGTTGACGACGTTGAGCAGAACACTCCCGTCACCTACGACCAGATGCCAGGCTAGGAAGCACCTTGGGATGACGTCAGGCAGCGGCGGCCCGGTCAGCAGCTGCATGGTGATGACGAAGGAGTTGAGAATCAGGGCCGGCAGGGCAGTGAACAGCAGCTCCCAGCGCACGCTGGAGGCCGTCACCCGCATCGGGTAGCTGAGCGGATGGCGCAGGGCCGTGCGACGGTCCAGCGCCAGCCAGAACATCACGCCGTTAGACACGGTCCCGCAGAAGTTGCAGACGGACAGGACAGTGACGCACATGCCGGACGACTGGCCCAGCGCCGGCCACGCCAGCCGGAGGATCGGGACGATGGTGAACATGGCGCCGAGGACGCAGTCGGAGAGGCATAGGGCGCTGATGTGGAAGTTGGTGGCGGTGTGCAGGTGTTCGTGGCGTGTCACCACCAGTGGGACGATTGCCGAGCTCAGCACGATGAAGAGGCCGACTGTGGCTCCCAGCAGCCCCTGAAGCGCCATCAAGTCGATCTGAAATGACGGGACGAGGTTTGAGCTCAGCTGTGTTGTGAGTAGTAGCTGGACAGCGAGTAGTAGAGCCCTTGTTGCGCTGCGGTCAGTAAGTTGAGCACAAGTGTGGCCCCAGTGACCGTTTTGATCAGGTAGACGCGGTTGGTTGACCAGCCGCCTTGTCTGTCGCGGAAAACTTGCAGCAAAAGTTGCCAGATTTTGTCAGTAGCAGGGTGGTCGTGAGTGTTGCGTACTACGTGTTACAATTGCATGCACCACTGGCTGTAACAAACTCATCCCGTCACTGCTGGATCCAAAAGGACGTCAAATGGGCCATGCCCCCAAAAACGCGAACACAAAAACGTCTGAATTTGGCCATGCATTGCTAGTTGACACATAGCCTGAATCAAAATAAGATATCAACACATTTTGCTAAGGAAGGTAGGGTTTATATCAACCAGGCGATATTTGTAAGAAAACGAAATCCCATGGGTTTTGTGTTTATAATTTTACGATTGGCACTTCTTAGGGTTTCCCTCAAACCAACTATTTGTGTTGTTCTCAATCCGCCTTTTTATCTCACCTTACTACAATTTTAGTTCAAGGAAACTATTAACTTCTTTTAACAACAACACAAATACTTGGAATCAATAGACGAGGACAAACTATATTGTAAGTTGATCATTTTTTGCATACAACTATTCCTACCCAGAGATATTTCAAGCCAACATTGATTAACGATCCACGCTTTTAACGACCAGTACTTGCAAGTTCTAGATAACGAATTCCGGGCTTCTCTCGTATTTTATTTTGCCAAATTGTATGGAAAATATGCCTTGCACTCTGTATATTGTGATTAAGTGCCCTTATATCCATAACAATTAACAAGCATAGAATAATATGGTATCCAAATTAGCAGTTAACTTAAAGGGTAAGTATAGCACCTTGGGGAAAAAGATGGTTAGAATTATTGAGAAGAAGAATGCCCTGATTTACGGTCCTGGCATCATTTTGCGAAAAAGTCAGAATTTGTTGTAATTGAAAATTAGTAATATGTTTACATGATGACGTTCACCACCCAATCTGGTCACCAAAGCGAGTTTGTGTCGTCACAAGGGAGGCATCGAACGGCAAACTTTGCGCCCGCCAGTGACAGTGCTGTGCCGGCTCGGCACCCGCACGATTGGGTGCACCGGTAGCGTGATATTGAAACGCGACTGGCTGGGTCGACCGGCGCTCGCCTCGCGCCGAGGTAGGAGACGTGGGGCCACGCATACGTGAAACACTAGTGTGGCCGGAGCGCTTGACCGGAACCGTCGGTGGCGGTCGGGGCGGACGCAAGGTAACTGAAATACTGGGCGGACGGTTGAAAAAGCGAAGTGCGGTGGCATCACAGTGGAGTAACTACTGATGACGTATGCGAAACGTCACGGGATTTGTGACGTTGAAATATGCCCACAGATGACCAACGGTTTTGCGTTGAAACTTCAGCAAACTAGGTCGCTTTGGCAGGGGAAAAATTTCGGATTTGGGGTTCTCAGCACACCCGACAAATCTGGCTATCTCAGTTAAAAACTAATGTTAAAGGTGCTATATTTCCCTTTTTAAGAAATAAACTAGCTCAGATTCAACTACAAATATTATTACATGGTACAGGTCTCAGCAGCGATGGTGGTCGGGAGGTGGCCCTCCAATTACAAAGTTTCATACGTACTTCCAGCAGATTTGTTGACCTCTACTAAACTCCCATAACTAACTGCCTTATTTATAGCCTCAACTGCAAGTGGACGTAGACCTCCTCGCGGGGCGCCACTGGAGCTGGCTAAACTGGACGAAGCTGGCGGACTGTGCCGTTGGCGGCGGTCGCAGTTTTACGTTTTTTCTTTGTTTTTGATGTTGTTTACAGACAGGGTGCTTTGATTTAAAAGCTTCTGCTTTTGTTCCTTTGCTTTATTTTCACATGTCACTTCATTTATGTTTAATAAACATTGCTGATGATGATGGATGATGATTGATGAGAGCAGAGGTGGAAGATGAGACGAGCGGTCTATATGTGTACATATCAGGAGTTTTTGATTCATACTTCTCACAAAAGCCTTATTTTGTGCCTATTATCACACAAAGTGCTCTCAAAGGTGTAATGCATCTCACGCTTAAGCTAAAGGGAATTTGTAAGCAGATCAGGTCACAAAAGGTATCTATTTGTAAGAGATATACGAAATCATGCGACATATGTTTTATGGGTTATTAATTTGATAGCAGCAGCTATTCACAATCTGACACCGTATAAAGTTAAGGTCAGGTCATATTAAGTCACCAATTGATATTGGTTAATCTAAATACAAAGGCATGCTTCTTGAACAGTTTTGTCTAAAAAAAAAATGCATCGGTTGCATTTCATTGTTTGTATCTGGAGTAACGGATAAGGATTGTTATGGGCACGATGGTGGGGATTTGCAGTCTATTCTGCAACCCTAGGTGCGCAGCCAAGGGGAAGAGCCAAGGGAACGCACCCTCTATCGGGCCAACTTTCACTTAAAGGGACACTGTCCGTTCAAAGTAAAATTTGATATGTTAAAGAACAAAGATTTGATAAGCACCATGAAGTCCGTTTTTTTTTCGCGCCGAACGGCCAAATATCATCGTTCAAAGTTAAGTTTTATTCCAGCCAATGAGCTTGACGAGTCCGCCACCACTACGTACCAAAATCTATTAATTGCAGCATTGTGCAACTATGGAAAATAACGATATTTGTGCTTAAATATCCTACCCAAATGGAGTATATGCACGTTGTGAGAAAGATACACCAAACGAAAGAGAAAATAAGTCCAGTTCTTAAAATAAGTATCTTTTTCATAACAACTTCCTTCCTTTTGAGCAATATTGCAAATTTAATTTGGCGAAACAAGAAGAGCTTTTACCGTACTTTAATTGGTGACGTCACAGGCTATCAGCAGCTGACTGCGCCAATGCTTTAGAGATTAGGGAGATTCACTTTGAGCTCGATTCTGAATGCTGATTGTTTTCAGACAAAAAATATACATTGTTAGTAAACTAGATGCAATTTCATTTGGTTCCATGTTTTGGCTGCATTAATGTTAGGAGTCTATTACAGGAAACAGAAATTTTTGGTAGGCTACTAAATAAAAATAAGCGTGTTACACGCACAAATTACTTAAGCCGACAAAATGAAACAAAAGATTGAAAAGCAAGAAAAGAACGTTTTATACACAAATTAAAATAGTTCAAAAACGAAACAATGCAAGTAAAAAAACGCAGGCCACTCGGTCTTGTGAGAATAAAACAAACTATTAACACCGGTTCAGTTTGGATATAATTTAGATAGCCCAGACAGTTGATTGTCAGTTATCTGGTAGTTTAAATGCATTATCATTAAAGAAGTGAAATAAAATGAAAAATGTAATATACGTTGAGCTAATCCAGTGAACTTTGTACGCAAAATGACAGCAGGTACATCACAATCGCTGCTCATGACTTTCATACTAAAACATTTTAAATGTTGTGGAACATTTCGCGCAAAATAAGCCATCGTGAATACGGCTATTATGAACAAATGAAATAAATTGATAGTTTTTTGTATTTGCGCTGCTTTGGTTGAGCAATGGGAGGACGTTTTAAAAATAATATTTAGTCCCTTTAGACTTGTTTTAGCATGTTTTTGCGATATCATCGGAAGAAGCAAATGCCCCTTTAAAAAATTTATCGGTGACGCCTGTTTTGCGACTTTTTAGGGGCCCTGCAAAATATAGTGGCTTATTTTCCGGAATGAATTCTTTTGTTCGCGCCCAATTCTCGGGGGGACCTTTGCCGAGGGGGCATCTGGAGATTCCGTGCCCTCCTTGTCGAAGGTCTGACTGCACCCCTGTGCAATTCATATAATGTTACGCACTTTTCATCAAAACTTAATATTTAATTTTACTTGTTTCTGGGTTGTCAGTTATGCTATGTTTATTGTATCTTGTTTTCATTTGGCTTAATGTTCTTGAACTTCTAACTTCTCTATTAACATATTTAACTTAATAAGAACTCTTCGTGAGAGAACAAAATAATCTCTTCGGTGTCGATGACGCGGCTTGTACTGCCTGAGATAGTCCCGTTAGTGCATCTGGTCACTACAGGCCAAAAAACTTAACTTAACTATGCCAGCGATTAACGGCGCAATAAAGCAGATAGTTGAGAATGATGTACTACAACATATGAGGTCAGGAGAGGGAAATGCAGACATTTTATTGCAGAGGCGCGCTCAGGAATCGTAAGAAGGGAGGTAATCCTATTATTGCAATGGAAAACAATGATGCATGGGCCTACAATGACATAACATATTTCAGTTTTCAGATGAAAAAACGCACAAGAGGTTCCTCTTTGAAACATTATAGGATAATAGGCGAGCCCAGGTAGGATAAAAATTGGGTAACTAATGTAAAATGAAGATGCGAGTAAAATAGACAGTATTGACTTGTTAGTATTATAATAGCGGAAAATATTTGTATAAAAAGTCTTGCACCTCCCCAATTTGGATCCTGGATACGCCTATGATGAATTACAACATTTAAAACGTATCTATCTATGACCAGTAACTTATTCATATTCCTTCGTAGCAGCAAGACTGAGGTTAATGTTGTTTTATATTTGGCCTCCCTTTTTCGATAACCTGACAACCCCATGACACAAAATATGTTCAATAACTGTTTTTTTTTCTGATGTAACAATAGCGAATCATTACATGTATCCATAAAAAGCCATCAAAAAGCGGTTAAACTACGCTTTTATTTCACCCCCAAATTTAGTGACCTGCACACGCCTACGATTTTTGATTTTTCACAAATCGTCATCATATGTCAATCTCCTACTTAATTTCTATCGATCCCTATTAGTTGCGTTAAAATCGGTTGATCAACATGGCAGCTGTGAAAGATACATAATACCTTTATTGTTGCATTTTTTGCCTTCCGTTGCCTCCCTAATGCAAATTTACATTTTTATGAATGTAGATCGTGTTAAGTGAAATCGAACACCGTTTTATTTTTGCAAATCGGACGGGTAGATCTCGCGATCTCCGAGGGGCGGAATCCGCCCCTCCTCCCTGGTACTAATAGGGTAGCCAGGAGCCTGCCACTAATAGGATTAATTCTTAAAGGGTTAAACAATGCAGTTCAGCAGCTTCATACTTCCACTTCATCCCGAATTAACACTTATTATCCAATGCGCTGTAAACGAAGGACGTAACGGAATACAATATATTTTAACAGCAGCAGTCACCTCATCTTGAAACATCGAAACACACGTACAAACCTTACCGTACCTGTCTGGTTAGATCAGTTGGCACTGTGCTGAAAGCCTGACGTTAGCGATCTGTGACTGAAGTCGGTGTGCGGAGCGAGGCACTGCAGCCGCTCGTTAAATGTGGGGCCCCTCCCCCTCCCTCCCCCTACCTCCTCCACCAACGACATACCATCCAATGACAGGCGCTGTAGGGTGGCCGAGGCTGGCTAATAACATACCATCCAATGACGGGCACTGTAGGGTGGCCGAGGATGGCTGGTCACAACACGCATAAACAAACGAGGTCGCATGTTCGCTGCCTATAAAAGCCAGGCTCATAAAATGTGATATGATGTGGAATTGTGATTGAATGGCTGTCGGAGTCTTCCAGTTGTAAGCTAATTCATAGAACCACTCATGTGGTTATTACTGGTAGAGAGCTCGTCATGGGCTCACCAACCCCTAGCATAGCTCAGCCCAGGCCCAGCCCAGGCCCAGCCCAGGCCCAGCCCAGGCCCAGCCCAGGCCCAAGGCCCAGGCCCACCCAGGCACCCAGGCCCAGCCCAGGCCCAGCCCAGGCCCAGGCCCAGGCCCAGCCCAGGCCCAGCCCTAGCCAGGGCCCAGCCAGGCCCAAGCCAGCCCAGCCAGGCCCAGCCCAGGCCCAGCCCAGGCCCAGCCCAGGCCCAGGCCCAGCCCAGGCCCAGCCCAGGCCCAGCCCAGGCCCAGCCCAGGCCCAGCCCAGGCCCAGGCCAAGGCCCAGACCCAGGCCCAGGCCCAGGCCCAGGCCCAGGCCAGACCCAGCCCAGACCCAGCCCAGGCCCAGCCAAGGCCCAGCCCAGGCCCAGCCAAGGCCCAGCGCAGGCCCAGGCCCAGCCCCAGTGGTTGTGTCTTTTATTGTGTTAGTGCGACTGTGTCTCGTTCATTTGTTTATCTGTCTCTGTTTCTGACGGATGTATGTATTGTACAACTGTCTGCAGTGCACTCGCCGGCGCCGTGAGTTACTCCCCTGAACCTGCTGGCTGTCATCGTCGCCGCCTCCGCCGGGGCGTCTCCGCCCGAGCCCATGCCGGTCTCTCTCTTCGGCCCTCTCTCACGTCACGGACTGCCTGCCGACCGCCGCCCGCTGCCCTGGGACTACTGCCCGTGTTAATCACTATCATTCCACCCCCAAACTCAACCTGACTCCATCACACCACCTCAACCCCACCACCCTACCACTGTCAAAAAACTAACAAGCCCCTCGTCAAATGATTCCCAGCGCAAAAATGAGCATGGAGCACCTTGTAAAATAGGCTCATTTCTAGCTCATTTGGGAAACAAGCTTGCTCTCAAGCAGGGGCGTGGGAATACTTTCAAGTTGGGGGGGGGGCGAACATTTTGCGCGACCTGAGGTAGCAAAAATGATAGCTAAAAAAGCGATATAGTTCGCTGGTGGTCCCCGCCCGTTATATCGCCAACAGGATTTTATCGCCATATATCGCCACCCGCTACCCGATATATCGGGAATATATCCCCGCATATATCACCTCCGTTCCTGGATGCGTCAATGCGATGACCGCCTTTGAGTCCGGGAATTTTGTTGCGTGGCCACTTTTCCTTTTTCGGCCCCTGGCCGACTCTTTCTCCGCGGAACATCAGGGAGCAGAAGTCGACATCTGCATATATAATGAAGCGTTTTGCTATAAAAACGTGACCTACCCCATGCCAAAAAAAGTCTAAATGTTATTTATTCTGTGGGCGCCTAGTTTAATATTCATGAATTTTTAGCATTTATCTCAAAAAACATTGCTGACCATGAGTATTTTATCAACCGTGATTGTGACCAACAAATAGCTCTATCGACGTTACGACGAAGAAACATATCATATGACAGGTGTGCGCTGTATTTAGCAGTGTTTCGATGCTACGATGGTCAAATGTGCGATGCCACTGTTCAATTTTCACCCTATTCCCTGCGGGGGGCAGATTATATCCCCCCGGTAGTTTTTTGCGTGCCGCTTCCAAATAGTTCAGCCTAGCGTTTTACAACTTTTGGAATTTTCCTAGAATTAAATGACGCGTGTTCTGTCAAAATTTTGGGGAAAAAATTGGTCAAGCAGAAGCGGCTCCGCAGAAGTGGCTCAACTGTCATGTTTTGGGGAGGTCATTTTGAATGCAGTTGTGCGGCGCAAACTTCCTTCGGAGTTTGCGGTGGAATAAAAGCAAAAGCTATTGTCATTGCGTAATACGTCATATACGTGATAATGTTATTATATGTCATACATACTTGATTATACATATTTTGGAAGCAGATGCACACTCAGGTACATAAAATGGGAGGGCGATTTCATCCGTTCAAATAAGGCCGAACTTCAAATTAGGAAGATGATAAAAGGCGTTCCGCACATGTGCCTTCCACGTTGTTTACCTTGAATCTGCCTATGCTGCCAATATATTGTATTTAAAAAATAAACTAAGAAAGCCCACATGTGACGTTCCTATCGTCCAAAAACAATCACGAAACAGCATATATTTATTATCAGAATATCCCCATTTTTCATCCCTGAGTACGCTATGATTTCTCATTTGTTACTTGTTCCTCTCATATTAACTTGAAGACCATTACAATTGGAATCTCCAAGAACGTTTCGGGGCTGACATCGGTCGAATCACATTTTGCCGCAATGACCTTTCGTAAAAACCAAAAAAAAAACGTATTTTGGTGCCATTTTAACAAAAAATAAATATCGGTCAAAAGATGACATATCTTGTTCATCTTGTCACGACGATCGAATGGTGTTCATCCCATCGAAATCGACTGAAGCATTCTCGAGATCTCTGTGGGGGGCAGAATCCTGCCCCGGCAGGTAACGTAATATGCCGCCCAGTAGGAATAGGGCTATTGATGGAAGATGCAAAACCAGGTCCCAAATTCAATGCAGTTTTTTATTGAAGCACCTTTGTTCTACAAAACGTAAGCAAATTTTCGAAGACAATGCCGTTGCTCTAATTCAGAGTTAAAAGATCATGGTAAAAAAAAAACAGGGGAGAGCCGACACCTAGCTTTAAAGGTTGGGGGGGGGGCGTCGACCCCTCAGGTCCAAAGTGGGGGCGAGTTGCCCACACTGCCCCCACGGTGCCCACGTCCCTGAAGCTGACTTCCTGAGCGTTTCATCGCGCACTGTTCGGCAGCAAAGCGTTTGCAATCAACGCATTGGCTGTGGATACGCATCGTTATGGCGATGCCGAGATGCCAATTCACAAACTCTCTCTGTTCCGAGACAAAGTCGCGCCATTTCTGTCCATACTCAGCTTCCATATGCCATAAACATTTACTTTTTCCTCACCTTTTTACTTCGTTACTCTCCTTTTGCCGTCGAAAATATTTGCTTCTTATACAGAGAAGAGTGATCGCGTAAAAAAATTGGGGGCGTCGCCCCCCCCATCTCCAAAGTTGGGGGGGGGGTCGAGTTAACCCCTCTGCCCCCCCCCCCCCGCGTTCCCCGTCGCCTGTCTACAAGCCCACGCCTTGTTATGCTTGTTATCTGAGCATCGCCTGTTCTGTCCTCATTACAGTTACTAGCAGAGGTGGCATCGTTACTAAAAAAATGTATTCCGTTTACTGTTACTCGTTACTCATAAAGCAGCCGTTACTCGTTACTCCTTACTTTTGAGAGAAATGTAAACGTAAGTTACTTTTAGTCCGTCTCCGTTCATTTATTGTAGCCCTCGCGCTCCCGGCCAAGGTGAGAGGCAGATCTGCCCACCCCATCCCCTCTTTTATTGGTGTGTGTCTTGTTGGTGTGTTTTTTTTAATAACTTGAAAGATTATCAATCAATTGCAACGAAACTATTAATACCTTACAGTAAAACAATTTGACACGCATACTCTGAAAATTCAACTGTCTACTGCCCATGATCAGCTGGTTTATGATCTGTTTCTCAAGGTTGATGCTGGTAACTTGTGCAATGTGCACTTTCCAAATGTGTTTGTTGTTCAGAATATATTAACATATGTTAACAGTTTAATTTTATTGTTTCCACTGAGGTCATGACCTCGGTTGATCATTTCAGAGGTCAATCGAAGTCACTGACCTCCGATGACCTGAGATGCCTCTTTTGGCCTCTGAACAATTTCTATAGCATTTTGCGGATTTAAAATTTGGCACCCATTTTACATAATAACAATATGTTCCACTGGGGTCATTTTCGTACACAGGTCAATAAAGGTCACTGACCTTAAATGACCTTAGATGAGATTCTTTCGGTAAGATATCGCCTATCGGTGTTGCATGCTACTTCTATTTTGCCCCTGGCTATTGGTGCCCATCCTGTTCACACCAGCCCATTATATCAACACAAAATTAAGAGAGTAACGGAGTAACGGACTTGATCATAAAGTAACGGAAGTTACTTGGTCCGTTACTTGTTTTGAAAAGCAACGAGATCGTTACTCCGTTACTGAAAAAAGAGGTTCCGTTAGTAACGGAGTAACGGAGTAACGGAAGTTGCCCACCACTGGTTACTAGGCACCTAATTATAAAACAATGCCGTAACAAGCCTTTAACTAGGCACCTAATTAGAAAACAATGTCGTAACAAGCCTTTAAGCAGGGTGGGTAGTAAATTAACTAGGGTCTGTAGTAGTCTCTGCCTGGTAAGATAACCATTGCTTTACTAGCCACTGCTCGCTTCACTAGTCCGTGCCCAGTATTCGTACAAGCCTGCAACGACCCACTACTTAACTAACCAGCNATGCGACTGGGACTGTCTCTAGACAGAGGCGAGGCGACTGGGGCTGTCTCTAGACGGAGGCGATGCGACTGGGACTGTCGTCTGCATCGCGTCTAAATATAGACATATCCCGACGTGTGCTCCCCTACGATGCAGAGAATGTTAGTTCGGTCGCACCGCGTGCCCATTCTAAATCTGTAAACCTGCAGTAAGTATCCAGTCACTGGGCAAATGAACGGAGACCGCCGCCGTCTAACCATCTCCGGTCCTCGTCTCGACCAGATAACAGTCCCCTGCTGTTGACAGCTCCATCGCAGCCGGAGCTGCGCCGTCGCAGGCGTAGGTACTCCATTCGACAATCGAGTGTCGCTCGACGGCTCTCGAGCGCTCTTGGTGCCAGGCACGATAGTTTTGGCGGCGGCGACGGCGGCGGCGGAGGTGGCAGCGTCGACGGCCGCGCGCTGCGAAGGCCCGTTTCCAACGCGGGACGGCTTTCGATACTGCCGACGTGGCGTTTTCATTGATGGTGACGTCTTTCGGCCGGCTGGTCCACCAATGCACCTGTCGAGATTGAAGGTGGCGAGTCCAGAGCCCGTCCTAGCCAGGGCCCCGTAATGGAGGACGTGACGAGAATAGATCAAACCTGTCTCCGTCATCACGAGATGGCTGTTCTCCCGTGTTATTTGATCGCAATTTACTTTATTTTTCCCGTGAGGTGGGAGATTCTGCTCTCCTAATCATGTCCGTTATCTGCCTACAAACGCCTAATAATGTATATTTGTTCGGCTTTACATCAAAGTTATAGAGGAGCACTTCCCGAATGTAACATTAATATTTTGTGTCCGATGATGTTGATTATAATCCGGGTTCAGGTGCTCCGACGGCAAACGTCATTTGGCGCCCTTTGTGTCCGGTGGGTTAGGTTCTTGACGACATAGTTCAGTGTGATTTGGTTGCTCTTAAGAATGACATAAATATCAATATGCCAAAAATTGCCAAATTTGCCAATATTAATCGTAGACATTAGCTAGACCGACTGTCAGCCTGTCTCATCGAGTCATTTCTTCTCTAGTCAATGTCACTAGTTAGTTTGGTTGCTGGCGGCTGGTCAAGTCTAATGTTAACGTATGTATCCCAATAAAATGCATTTCGACAAGGCTTCTATAGCATAGTTTTTCATGGGTGTACAAACCCCAAGCCCAGCCCAGCCGAAGTCCATGAACACCATGCCCAGACCCAGACCAGACCCATTCAAATTCATAATATTGAGGCCCATGCCCGGTCCGGCCCATCCATATGAAGCAGATAATTATTTTCACAAAATTTGCAACCATTATCCTAACATAGTTACTTGCATGCTATTAACGAGAAATAATATCAAGCACCAGTGTATTGTTGTGGCTTTTGACTCAGCGAACACTTTTCGGTCAACATTGCCATACTGGATCAGACTTTGGATCTCACAAGTTTTGGGATTTGTAATCTTTCACCACTGCTAAGTACTTTCCATTATTTATTGTTCTCATCAGGGTGGGCCAGAAATAAGTACATCCGTAATTCTTTCTATAAAATGCTGATTTATAATCGCACAGTCACTAACGAGCTATGATTATGCTCATAAATGAATGGCAAAACTCGTAAATATCAGTCAATTCAGTGAAGGTTACTCTGACAGCCTCTGCAGGCTCTTTACAGAAGGTGCTACAGATGGGCACCGCGGCGGTCCTTTACCAACGGCAGCCTGACGTCCTTCAGGTGGCGATGGCCCTGTCGACGGTATCGGCAGGCATGCGGGCCACCTCTTCAACGATGGAATCTTATTCAGTGTTCATCGGTCGTCGATGGTTTTTCTGCATATCACCCTATCCTTCATATTTGTCACCCTCCCCATTAAAAAGTCAGGTTAAAGATTGGGAGAGCTTAGGGAAGCCCACGGAACGGTCCATATTCAGGCTATGTGTCCGATCGGTAAAAATGTGGCACTCTATTGTAGGCCGTTTTCGGGACTTCCCGTGCAATTTGCTGTGGTGGCCGCCCCATCCCAGCTCTGAAGTGCCTACTTTGGTTTCTTGCTTGTCGTTTCGGTTCGCAGTCATCGGGGCCTCCCTTCTGATAGCTTCTCTTCTTTTTCGGTGGGTTTTCGCAGTTTCGCAACGGGTTCAGCGCGTCAATTTGATGGTGTGCCGACGCTTGCCGTGCGCTCGGGATCTTCAAAAGAGCCGGGCCGATGGTTCGCCGCCTTGTCGCATGGCCAGCCATACTGCGACCGGTCTTGGAGTGAAGAGTCGACTGAGCCACCTCATAGTATGTCGCTCTTGTTGCCTCCAGTGTATGGTTCGTTGTGAGCGTTTGACGTAGCTTCGTAGCGCAGAATTGTGGCTCCTCATGCACTTGAACTCACAGCTTTGTCAAAGACCTCCGAGGTTTTGGGTGTTCCCTAGGTGGGACCATTGCATCCAGTGGTCACCGCGCGGGACGCTCTCTCAAGTCACATGACGATTATGCTTTTATGACTTATTTATTGATTAGATTGTTATATATCGAAGGTAGCTCCCAGATTTTTCTTCGTGATTTTCTTCGCAGAGTCGTTCCTGCTCAGATTTAAGTCGCGACATGGGATTGGATGACGGTTGGGTGGTACTCCTTTTTTGGGCTCTTGCCTTGGACAGATGGCTGCCACCTCGTTCGGAGTGGACGTTTGCATTCCATGCCCTGGCTTGGTTTCCTTGACTCGTTCTCTGATGTTGTGTTTCTTTTTTCTCTCGGACTGACGCCAAAGTTGCGAAACATGCTGACCCACTTTGGTGAAGTCGGCATGTACTTTGCAATTATTTGTTTGATCTTCGAAGGACTAGTTGTGTAGTTTTTCGTATGGATGATATCTTGAATTTTCTTTAGGTATTTGTTCTTGCTTGTTTTCTTTAAGAGATTTAGTTCCAAATTAATAGGTATTTTCAATCAATATTGCTCTCTTCCTTTGTTTGTGCATTCATTTTTGCTTGCAACTGAGTTATGTGGCATTGTCTTGTCCACATTATGTGTTATTCCGTTTGCAATAAAATATGAATGGCATGTTTGCATTAACGTCGTTTAATGGGTGCACGAGAACGACAAATGTGCAATGTACTTTTATTTCTGGCCTCTACGCGTCGCACCGGCTGTATAATTTCACTCAAATTTAATTGGCTGTTTTTGTCCTTATACTTTTTCTCATTTACTAATCATATTTACTCCTTTGGTTAATCATCGCTGGTTGTCAAGTTAAAAAAATGCTCGCGACATGACTCGAAAATGTGTCATCCCCATGCCACATCCAGTACCCATGAAAAGTCGAAAAATGCATACCCAGCCCAGACAATCGGAAGAATTGAGTGGGCGCCCATGGGTCAACCCGATCCATAAAAAAAAACACTCTTCCACAGGTTCTGAGTTGGTCGACGGCTGATTGAGACTGCTATCAAGTCGCCTCGACGACCAGCGGGTAGACCATCCTGCGCTATTTGACATAAAAGAACTTCTGAAAAAGGACCGAATCCTTCCAAACTCGTCGGGTGACCTAACATCAAATAGACTTCTGGCACCAGCTGGCGAGTTGCTTCTTTTTTCGACAATTGCTTTGCTACGCAGCAAAATCGTATTGTTACCAGGCGTTGCTGTGCTAGACGTGTCACTGTTCCCGATACGAAGAGGGAGCAGTATTTCATTATACATATTTTTGGTCTTCTTTCATTAGACATTGTTTTGACAGTGGGCACGTCAATAGTTGAGGCACCGTGGCATTCATGAAGAACATGCGACTCGAGTGGTAGGGGAGGTCAGATGGGTTTTTATGACATACAATATACTCCAGACGTTCCAACGAGACACTTGATTTAAATTATGAGGCTCCTCGCCTGAGAACACAGAGACTGGCAACTACAAAGCCACCATATTTGAGGCAGCCATATTCGAGGCTGTGCAAAGCAGCCATATTCGAGGCTGTACAAAGCAGCCATATTCGAGGCTGTACAAAGCAGCCATATTCGAGGCTGTACAAAGCAGCAATGTTCGGGCATAGCGATTGACACCAGTGTTTGTCATGGGACCACCAACCCCAAGCCCAGCCTGGCCCATGCCCATGAACACCAAGCTTAGGCTCAGACCCAGTCAACTTCATAATATTGAGGCCCATGCCCGGTCCGGCCCATTCAGATTATGCATATAACTGTTTTGAAAATATACGATCATATCTTAGCATATTTACTTGGATACTATGAATGTGGAATAACATCACTCAAATGAGTGTTGCTGTGAAAGTAAATTGCTGGTTAAAAATATTTTAAAGCTCTGACCTGGCTTGCGCGGCGCGCGCATAACTTCAACATTCTCAGCCCAGGCCAATCCAGAGCCTAGCCATTTCCTCAAAGTTGAGGCCCACGTCCCAGGCCCAGCCCAGCCCCCAGGCCCAGCCCAGGCCCAGCCCAGGCCCAGCCCAGGCCCAGCAGCCCCAGCCCAGGCCCAGGCCCCAGGCCCAGGCCCAGCCCAGGCCCAGCCCAGGCCCAGCCCAGGCCCAGCCCAGGCCCGCCCAGGCCCAGCCCAGGCCCGGCCAGGCCAGGCCCAGGCCAGGCCCAGGCCCCAGCCCAGCCCAGCCCCCAGCCCAGCCCAGGCCCCAGCCCAGGCCCAGCCCCAGCAGGCCAGCCCAGGCCCAGTCCAGGCCAGCCCGGCCCAGCCCAGGCCCAGCCCAGGCCCAGCCCAGGCCCAGGCCAGCCCAGGCCCAGCCCAGCGTCCAGCCCAGGCCCAGCCCAGGCCCAGCCCAGGACCCAGCCCAGGCCAGCCCCAGGCCAGGCCCAGGCCAGCCAGGCCCAGCCCGGCCCAGCCCAGGCCAGCCCGGCCCCAGCCAGGCCCAGCCCAGGCCCAGGCCCAGGCCCAGGCCCAGGCCCAGGCCCAGGCCCAGGCCCAGGCCCAGGCCCAGGCCCAGGCCCCAGCCCAGCCCAGGCCCCAGCCCAGGCCCCCAGCCCAGGCCCAGCCAGGCCACCCAGGCCCAGCCAGGCATGCCCAGGCCAGCCCAGGCCCAGCCCAGGCACCAGCCCAGGCCCAGCCAGCCCCAGCCCAGAGCCCAGCCAGGCCCCAGCCCAGGCCCAGCCCAGGCCCAGCCCCCCCCCCCCCCCCCCCCCCCCCCCTGGCCCAGCCCAGGCCCAGCCCAGGCCCAGCCCAGGCCCAGCCCAGGCCCAGCCCAGGCCCATAGGCCAACTCGGCCCATGCCGAACTCTGACTGACACTGACAACCAAGGAAGTGGAAATCTTGCAGTGTGGAGCAGAAATGTTAGTATTCAGTAGTAATGGCTTGGGCATAAAATTCCAAAAGACCTTCATGACATAATTAATGTTATATACTAGGGCCCATTTAGTAATCAGGTATGCGCTTGCCTTGAGCATCATGTCGGATACAGAAACTGTTATCTTCTCTTGGATGATTTAGGCTTGCGGAATTTATAACCAAAGTCCTCTTTGGTTTTGATTGGAAATGAAGTGACTCATCAGCAAAATGTTAAATAACTGCCTTCATCACTAATGTACCAAGGAAGTGAGATATTTGAAAAATCAACGCCTAGGATCAAGTCAATTTATGGTGCATTATCATTCAGACCACGGCCGCCAGCTTCCTGAAGTACCATCATTGATTGGGAGATATTCGATTATACCGAAATGAACAGAGCAATATACTCAGTATATTTCCTTTCCCTGGTGATCGCACCTGGACCCGTGTCTGTATATATTGTTTGCAAAGATCCCACGGCTGCCGTTCTCACCACTGCGGTGCCCGTCCCCGTTACTCCTTCCTCCCCCGGGTCACGCCACGAGCATTGGAACAGGGAGAGCAGGCCGCCTGGGCAGGCTGCCCAGTTTAACTTTTTTCCCTTCTGCCCCACAGCTCTCTATACAACCAAATCACGTTCCACTTGTTGCCGCCCCTGGTGTAGACCGTCCTTTAAGGTATCTCTAGCGATCCTGGATGGATCATTTACTTATTTGAGCGACTGACTTCTTGTTTATGGTAAATAGGAACGACAGGATACAATGGAACGACTGTTGGATACTCGCACTGCTGGATATCCGCACAATGAGACTGTCACTCAGGATATCGTATTGATTGATTGATTGTATTGAGCAATTAATCCACTTCGGTGGCTTTTCATTACCGCACGTCATTGGATAATGCACATGGACGTGTAAGAGTTGAACACATGGAAGAGTTTTATGTACACTCCCATTCGCATTCACAGATCATGCTCGCACCTCACCACGCATGCACACGACATTCACAGCACACGAACCAACGCCACCATGATCCATGATAAGCCGAGTCATGCCACCTTGCCTCGCGGTGCTCTGTCATGCCACCATGCTCCATGATAAGCCGAGTCATGCCACCTTGCCTCGCGGTGCTCTGTCATGCCACCATGATCTATGATAAGCCGAGTCATGCCACCTTGCCTCGTGGTGCTCTGTCACGCCACCATGATGCATGATAAGCCGAGTCATGCCACCTTGCCTCGCCTGCGCCTGCGCCTGCGCCACCTTGCCTCGCGGTGCTCTGTGTCTGCCTCGCGGTGCTCTGTGTCGCTTCAGTTGGTGCCGGAATGACCAAGGGCGGATCCAGGGGGGGAAGGGGCCATGCCCCCCCCCCAAACCACCCAAAATCGGCGCAAATTTGACACATTTCCTGAGTTTGTCGTAAACTAAGCAACTTTTACGAGAGAAAGTTTGTTTTAAATCAGTTATTGATACATAAGCAAGCGAAATCCGATAGTTTTCAGAATTATGCGATAATTTTTGGGATTTGCCCCCCCCCCAAACTGTCAAAATCACACTTTCTGGATCCGCCAGTGGAATGACGTGTTAGGTGTGAGAATTAAACGGCACTGATTGTGGGAGTTCTTTTGCGTTGAGTCTTTGTCTTCTGCGTCCGGTTTCTGTTCTAATCTGTGGCAAGGATATTGAGGCTGATTTTGTTGTTTCATGGTTGGCCATCGGCTCTCCTATATGGTGCTGGCCATTGCCTTTATAACACCCAGAGACTATTTATATAATTAATGAATATAACATAACAATTATCACAGAGATTTCTACGTTCCATTCTTTAACTCTGTATCTCTTGCTTCTGTTACTATATATCGCTTCTCGTGTTAATCCACGGACTTCGTCGTCCGTGCCTGGTCAGCCAGAAGGCCGGGACTTAAGTACGAATACGGGGCTTTTCATTTATGTGGTTTATTTCATACATTTTTTTAATGTAAAACCAAGAACTATATGAACGTGAGCATACAGCGTCGGGAACACCCATGAGCTCGGATCGCAGACGCCTCAAATTTGGAGTCAAGATTCTGACAGCGATAACGGCAATACAGCACAAATATGCGTTGCAACTTCTTGCGTCCGGATCCTTCCCTTTTGTCTGTGCCTGTTTTATTTGCTTGGCTATTAAAAAAGTTAGAAAACAGCATGTGATACAATTTGAATCCCTGAACCCCGGATCAAGGATCCCGAAGGATCATGGGCTATTTTCATGGTGTTCTGATACTTTGATGGGCAGAAAACCTGCACATGGAAAAAGTAAGCACGGAGCAATAGTTTGCAATGTGCAGAAGTGCTATAGCATATCGCCCGTCGCCACAATGCTCATTCAAAGACCAAAACGCCTGAAGACACGTCTGAAAAGAAACTCTTCTCTGCTCGGGAATAATAGTTTCCGGGGAGAATACTGCCCCTCAAAATAAAATAAAAAAGGCTCACACAAAATGTAAGTAAGTGACGACTTCTAGTAAGTGACGACTTCTTTAAAGAGCCATAAGCAAGAGATAAACAACGTCACATGATATTTCGAAAGCTCAGACGAAGTATGGACTATGGATAATTTCCAGTAACCAGTCTGATCGGCTGGCGGCCGGACAGTTCGAGTCCGCCTCCCAGTTAGCTCTGGCTGGCGGCCGGTCAGCTGAGGTTACGTAATCGGGCCCGGATGTAATAAGACACGGCCGGGCGGCGGCCAGTCGTCTCCACGCTAAGTGGCGGTCATGTCTTATGGAAGGGCGTTCGGCGCCGGGGGCGCCTGTGGCCGTCAGACAGGTAGTTCCAACAGTGAATATGGATTATCCGCGCCGAGTGCGGCTGGACTCGATGTCGTCTGCGTCCCGCGACTTCCCGCTGCGGTCCAGACAGCCGAGGTGGTGGGATGCTGACTCGGCTTCCTCGCTGCGCAGCGTGGTCGTGCCGCGGCTTCCCGCGGCGGTCCAGACAGCAGAGGTGGTGGGATGCTGACTCGGCTTCCCGCGGCGGTCCAGTGTCCAGACAGCAAGGTTGGTGGGATGCTGACTCGGCTTCCCGCGGCGGTCCAGACAGCAGAGGTGGTGGGATGCTGACTCGGCTTCCTCGCTGCGCAGCGCGGCCGTGTGCTGGCTGACAGCTCTATATATGGGCGTAATCAGCGAGGTATAATTCGCGGTAGCTCGTGCGGCGTTGTTTGCCGCGGTGGCTATCGTGAGTGCTGTGTGACAGGTATTAGCTGCTGTTGGATAGGTAGGCCTGCGCTGTCAATCCACTGCGACACAGTGTGAGGTAAATGTATGTCGTGATGTAGCTTGTAATTTATTTGGCTTTTACTCCGACTCTGGTTTCTTATAGTTTCTGAAGACGGTTACAATACAGGAGCTTTTAATTCAATTTAACAGCGAGATATCTCGCCGTTCCAACGTTATCAATATAGCTCCATTGGCAGCATTGGTATTCACCATACTTCCTTTCATTTTTGCGCACAAGGCGAATGGTGGTTCAGTATCCTATTCAGGAAACACGACGTCCGCGTTGAATACTTCTTTCAACTCAACTTTGGCATCCGAAAGGTGCTTCAGGATCCCTGGAAACCCGTCAACACCCATCAAATCAGCATCAGACCCATCCAACAACACCATCTTCGAGTAATGCTGAGGTGTCGGAAGCAGCGGCGACGGCGTCGGTGGCGCATTCGTGGAAGGGACGGCATCAGGAGCTGCCGTGTCTCTGGCTCTGCGGTGTCTGCGCTAGATTTGTCAATCGGTTAACAAAAAAATTGTAACCGAAAAATTGTGTGACCGATTTGGTAATCGGTCGGTCAGGCTTCTACATTTTCGACACTTTTCGGTCAGCTTAATTTTAAACAGTTCACTTTTTGTCACATGTTTACGCATTCTTATTTGTATCCAGCAAATTGATACACAATTTGCTCGAAATTAAATTAATTTATGTAAATATCTTTGAGGTCTTCCTTGCGGCATCCACTATTTTGCTTTGCAAATGTATTTAGTTCATTTTTCACAATTATAATGTTTTTTTGGAAACTATATATGTCCGTTTAATGCATTGTGATGTTAACAATGCTATTTTTGCCAGTGTGCATGAATAAATGTACTACATATTTGAAAATCGGTCAAACCTTGGACATTTTTGACCTCAACCAAAATCGGTCAATATTTGGACAACCAAATGCCTCCTGTTCGGTATTGGATTGGCTTTGGCCAGGAAATTTTGGGAAAATGACATCACTAGTCTGCGCACCTCACGGGTCTCAGTTCAATGTCTCACTGGGCGCCCACTGACTTACGACGTCATCTCACCGGGCGCCCACTGACGGACGACACCGTCTCACCGGGCGCCCACTGACGGACGACACCGTCTCACTGGGCGCCCACTGACGGACGAAACCGTCTCACTTGGCGCCCACTGACGGACGACGCCGTCTTACCGGGCGCCCACTGACGGACGACGTCGTCTCACCGGGCGCCACTGACGGCGACGCCGTTACCGGGCGCCATGACGGACGACGGTCGTCTCACCGGTGCCCACTGACGGACGACCCCCCGGGATTTTCCCGTCCTCACCGGGCGCCCACTGACGGACGACAGCCGTCCTCACTTGGCGCCCTGAACGGGACGACGCCGTCTTACCGGTGCCCACGACGACGACGTCGTCTTACCGGGTGCCACACTGACAGGACGAACCGTCTCACCGGGCGCCCATGACGGACGACGCCGCTACCGGGCCCACTGACGGACGACACCTCCTCACTTGGCGCCCCACTACGGACGACGTCGTCTCACCGGGCGCACTGACGGACGACGTCGTCTCACCGGGTGCCCACTGACGGACGACGCGGTATCGATCATCCTAAGCCATTCTGAGCCGGCAGAGATGATCTGCAGCTCCACCCGGATAATCGACCACGACAGGATGAAAATGGATATCATTCCCGGTATTACAACAGAGAATATCCATGCTTAAATGTATTCAAATCATTCGTCATTGGAAGGTAGGTTGCTGGTTGTGCTGTTTATGAACAGCAAAACTATGCTGACTTACCTACGTATATTGTTTTAATACGTATATGATTATAATTTCTGATAATACGTACGTGGATTATCAGAAAAAAGAAGGTACCTTTAGTATTAATGGATACTTGAGGACCAAACAGGAGCTTTACCACCGCGGGGGGGGGGGCTGGGCCCTCAGGGATGCTCCGGACGCAGTCCGACACCCCAGATTCGCAGGGTTTTAACATAAACCCTATATATGGGGCATTGTGGCTGCCCAACCCCCCAACCTCTGGCTGTCCCCCACTCAAAATTGGGTGATGAAGCCACTGGGACCAAGCAAGTATCAGTTCATTGGTTGAAGTTGCAACAATGACGTTGATAAG
>VOPJ01010354.1:0-31015 GCA_014673585.1 Semibalanus balanoides | reverse complement strand
CACACACACACACACACACACACACACACACGCGCGCGCGCGCGCGCAGCGGACCGCCGCCCCTCCAAACCGCCACCGCTGCTGCCAGACTGACTGATCGCTACTACCAGAGGCTAAAGCCGCCACTGCAGGCCAGTCTACCCTACGTCCGTACCAGCTGTAGATGGCAGAGCCGTAACGACTTGGACAATGCAGCCGAGTCGGCAGTGTCTTTATAGCAAAGAGCCGATGTGAGGCAGTGAAAGACGTAGCCGAAAGCATAATTTGTGAATGGACTGGTTGAACTCTGATTTTGTTTTATGAAGAGATGCATATTGTGTTTCCTGATTTATTTCAAGTAAAGAACCACCTTTTCGCTGTTACTTCCCATTGTATTCTATTAAATTAATTTTCTACTCAAAAGTTTTCGATTTCCTTTTCTCGTTAAATTTTACCAATACGGACATTTTGAAACGATACAAAGGAAGGAAATATGACGTAAAATAGACAAAGGAATAAAATAGACGGAAAATATGAATGAAAATATTTGCAGAAAGCATGGCTAGACTTCACATATTACTTCTGATTGTCATAAGTGTGGCTGTCAGCTGTCACGAGTCATATCACTAAAAGTCCACCTGTATTTTGTATCTGAAAGTAGACTGTAAGCACCCATTTGCGCGTTGTTGCCTGTCTCTCCTGCGTGGGCATGGTGAGTGCATGCGACTTGGGCGTGGCCACTGTTCACTAGTCATTTAATTTGTGGAGTGATAACGTATGTCAGGCACGCATCCGATGTCAATTTCCATCGCATTACTCGTATATGTTTGACATGTTAACGATCAGAAATGTGGTGGTATTGTTATGTGTTCATTTATACGCATGTATATATTAATCTATCTGTAAATTGCCACCGCCTTGATAGCTCACGAGCTTACAACTTGCATTTACCACACATAAACCTCGGGGATCATCACCAATATGAAGCATCCACGTGTGTCCCAATATATGTATCCATAACTCAGAACAATGCTGTTGGTGAGTGTTCAGTATATGTGCTCCGAACCGCGGGTCATGGCCCTAATCGCAGGCGATGGATCGGTGGGCCGTTCCGTGCGCGCGGCAGTGTTTTCAGCCGCCGACGTCACGGACGACACTTCTCAAGAGCTCCTCAGTGTCGGGACGACGTTCGACCGGCAGAGTCCCGAGGGAGCGCCGATAAACTGACGAGCTCGGGCCGAGTGGCGGCCAGCTCGTCCGACCGGCCGTCAGCGCCGCAGTTCACACCCACCGCAATCACCAATTGATGGTGGCATGAAGTTGACTGGCGGCGAATGAGCGCAGCAGCGGGCTCCTGGGAGCTGGCGACACATCCGAGCCGGACTGAGCCGGGCAGGAGCTGAGGAGAGCCGGGTGGGACTGAGGAGAGCCGGGTGGGACTGAGGAGAGCCAAGCAGACCCGCTCGGGTGGTCTGTGGTGGCGAGTGGAGCCGAGGGGAGTAAAAAAGAGACGGGTTGAGACAGGTAGAGTCGCTGGAGTTAAGCAGAGACGAACGGAGACGAGCAGAGACGAGTGGAGAAGAGTGGAGACGAGCAGAGACGAGTAGAGACGAGCAGAGCTGACGGGAGCCGAGTGGAGACGAGCGGAGCTGACGGGAGCCGAGTAGAGCTGACGGGAGCCGAGCGGAGCTGACGGGAGCCGAGCGGAGCTGACGGCAGCCGAGTGGAGCTGACGGCAGCCGAGTGGAGCTGGCGGGAGCCGAGTGGAGCTGGCGGGAGCCGAGTGGAGCTGACGGGAGCCGAGTGGACCTGCGGGAGGAGGCCGAGTGGAGCTGATTCGACCGAGTGGAGCTGGCGGGAGCGAGTGGAAGCTGACCGGAGCCGAGTGGAGTGGCGCGGAGCCGAGTGCGAGCTGACGGGAGCCGAGTGGAGCTGACCGGAGGCCGAAGTTGGAGCTGGCGGAGCCGAGTGAAGCTTGGCGGGAGCCGAGTGGAGCTGGCGGGAGGAGTGGAAAAGCTGACGGGAGCGAGGAGCTGACGGTGAGCGAGTGGACCCTGGCGGGAAGCCGAGTGGAGCTGATCGGAGCCGAAGTGCGAGCTGACGGGGAAGCCGAGTGGAGCTGACGGGAGCGAGTGGAGCTGGCGGCGAGGTCGAGTTGGAAGCTGAGCGGGAGCCGAGTGGGAGCTGAACGGGAGCCGAGTGGGAGACTGGCGGGAGCCGAGTGGGAGCCGAGCAGAGCCGAGTTAGGAAGCTGGCGGGAGCCGAATGAGCTGGCCGGGAGCCCGAGGGAGCTGACCGGAGCCGAATGGAGCTGGTGGGAGCCGAGTGGAGCTGGCAGGAGCCGAATGGAGCTGGCGGGAGCCGAGTGGAGCTGACGGGAGCCAAGTGGAGCTGACGGGAGCCGAGTGTAGCAGACCGGAGCCGAGTAGAGCTGGCTGGAGTCGAGTGGAGCTGACGGAAGACGAGTAGAGCTGACGGGAGCCGAATGGAGCTGACCGGAGCCGAGTGGAGCTGGCGGGAGCCGAGTGGAGCTGGCCGAACCGGTAACGACTGGTCGTCATTACCTTACGGCGGTTCTACCGTACTTTCTCGCCTCATGTTACCGCCCCGGCCGCGAATATGGCGAGAAACAGGCTTTGCTATATGACGGCTGCAGCGATTTTGCATGCATATTACTCTGTTCGTGGGCAGATTTTCCAAAAGTATTGTACTCTTTCCATAAATATCGCGTGCCTGAATGTTTTTGCAAAATTACGGTATGTTTCCGTGTTAAAAAGGGAAACTGCTGCGTTATGGTCGTTGAAGAATGAGGATACGCAATTTTGATCAAATAATAACTCCTAAACCATTTGAATTATGTTCAACGCATCGCTAGGAATGCAGGGCAACCTTCTAAAAACGCACACAAATAATAATAATCCACTACAAATGAAGATAGTCATGGTTCAAAATGATGGATGTCAGAGAAGGAGAAGATATTTGTCCGACTGTGATATCCCCGACTGACTGCTGACTTGACCAGTGGCCACCCCGGCAGCGCCAGGACATTCACACCGGAAGTCCGTGGCAAACTTTAAAGGCAAACTCGCTAACATCGTGTCCACGCCAGAGGCGTACAGCACCACGGCGGCGGCTGGGGCGATGTGATCGGACTGTTTGAGACATGGCCGGAGTTGACGGGTCTTTGAGACATGTTTGAGACATGGCCACTCGGCTTCAGTCGGCTAGCGGTGGTTCTGCTGGCGGAGTTCGAGCACTTCATGTCCGCACTGCAGAGCGATTTGCATAGACTGACCTATGCACGCCTTGAATGCTGACTTTCGTCAGTGTACTGACCAGCTGGGTTTGAAAATATAGTATTATGACAAGATCATTTTACTCCCAGCTGCACTGAACATGTGCTTGCGTTTTGCGGAATGTCTGAATTGTATTCATGGCAGCGGATTTAAAAAGTAACTTCAAGGGAGTGGGCGTAATGACATCGCTTATTTGGTGTTATTGATACTGGTCTTCAGAACAGAATTTTAATAATAGAGCCACAACTTAATTTCCGCAGATTCACTCTGATTTCTAAGATTTTCCAAAGACTCCAGGAACTTGCTGGAAGCAAAAAGTTATTAGGTAGACTCCAGAAGGCTTCCGCTACTCAATAGGTTTAATCGTGCTGTTAGTAGGCATCTCATGACACGGTGACTCTTGTGAGACTGTGTGAATGCAAGTTATTGTGTGATTGTCATTACCATGTTTACCTCCTTCATCTATTGACGCTGGGCATTATATAGCCACGTCACAAGTGTGAATCACCCAAAGACGTAAATACATACATACATACAAGCACTGCAACTATCGATTAAACTGCTAACATATCGTTAACACCGGCCAATAGCAATTCGAAGAAGAAAAATGCAAACAGCTCGTGCACGCTGATAGCAGCAGTCGCACAGTATACCGTCTTCCCCCTTAATTGCAACGCCTGACGGCCATTGGTCGTTGAATATTTGATTTAGAGCTACCGAACTTGCACATAATTAAGTTCGCAGTAGCAAGAACATGCTGTGCAAAACAATTGTCGCTCTACCTTGCAAGATGTGAACATAATTGCAGTATCTTATGTGGATCGTTTTACATAATATCACTGTATAATGGCGATCTTTTTATAGATGACGAGAGAAAAAAAGTGAAAACTGAACTTAAAAATACAGATGTTAATCTAATCATATCAAACAATCAAACCGATAGCTACTTGCCGTATACAAAGATTTTTGACATTAAAAATCAGAAGCACACTCCCTTTAATAAAAGTTAAATGTTTGACCTCTACTGGAATTACCTGCTGTCACTCGTGGTCAGACAACATCCACGGCAGCCTGGGAGGGAGGAGAGAACTGCATCGAGACTTTGCCGCAGACGAAGCTTCGGTCTCTCAATTTTGTCTTGATTGTGCATTCAAATGGTAGGAGTCGGAGTCTCACTTAACACTATTTGCTTAGCGAGCTTAGAACATTAAAACATCAACATCCCAACAAGAGGTTCGGAGTAACTTCATGAACAACAATTCAAGTGCATACACAACAAATACATGTCAGAGACATACTCGAAGTTAACACTGCATTCCTATTGAAAGATCGAATAAATACTTCTATAGAACAGAATCAATCAAATAATAAAACAGTTGTTGATTAATTACATCAACACTCATTTTTGTACCCTCTGTGACGTCACAGTGTCTGTGACGTTTCTCAGCCATAATTTAATAATCCCATAATCCCTGCCTAAATTAAGACAAACTGAGTTGGAATGTATGACAAGTCTTTCAACAGGAGCTCTCAGAGCATATTCCGCTGCTTTTGAACATCAGCTGCTCTTTCATTCGCGAAGCAATTTTCAGTTCCTTCGACGTCTGTCTGAATGCGATGGACAAACATTCTGGGATGATTTCAAAATTGCAACTAATAGCAAATCGCATCAAATAATCCTGTATAGAAGGCCATTAGAACTGAATGGAATTAACCTTTCAGAAGTGATTTTGTCACAGGACATATCAGATAAAATGATTGGGCACCTCTAAAGGCGACAAGACAAATCAAACTACAAGCACATCCGAACTCAGTCTTCATTCCTTTTGTATCAAGATGTTTTATTTTCCCTGTGCTTATCGACTCGATGTTGCCCAACCGTGCCGTTTGATCACAAGATATGACCATTCAACGCCTGTGGTGGTGGCACGGCCAGGACCTGGAAGTGTGATCTGATACGGAAACACATTCCTCACTCATGATACGCTACGGTACGGTGGCTTCTGAAACAGCCATTGGAAATGGCTTGACTTGATCATCGTCCCCCCCCCCCACATGTATGCCAAGTGTACTGAAGAGTGATGAGTCAGCATATAGAATGTCCAATTTAGTAATTGTTGACTTTGTTATCTTCTACGGTGCGTCCGAGGAAATATTGAAACATGGAGTCAGAAAATGTGTGTTATGACTTATTAGCTACCACTGTCAGTTCGAGTGTACCGCAGTTGCATGAACAGTACGTTTTTTCTGACTTGTGTGTTCTATATATCAGTGCGTGATCATCAAACTTGGTAGTCTGCTGAGGTGGAGCGAGAGATGCTGGTAATCAGTGGAAAGCCGCGGTACGCTGGACGCATACGACCAGCACCGACTCCACCGCCAACGCCACCGCCTCCGCCCACCACCGCCATCGCCTCCGCCCGCCACGCCGCCACCGCCCGCCGCCACCGCCTCCGCGCACCGCGCCGCCTCCGCCCACCGCCACCCCTCCGCCCACCCGCCAATCGCCTCCGCCCGCCACGCCGCCATCGCCCGCCGGCGCCGCCACCGCCCGCCACGCCGTCACCCCCACCCGCCACCGCCTCCCCCACCGCCACCGGCCACCGGCCTCCGCCCAACCGCTACCGCCTCCGCCTCCGCCCACCGCCACCGCCTCCGCCGCCACGCCGCCACGCCCACCGCCACCGCCTTCGCCCACTGCCACCGCCACCGCCTCCGCCTCGCCCACCGGCCTCCACCCACCGCCACCGCCTCCGCCTTCCGCCCACCGCCACCGCCCCGCCCACCGCCACCCGCCTCCGCATCCGCCTCCGCCTTCGCCTCCGCCTCCGCCCACCGCGCTCCACCCCACCGCCACCCGCCTCCGGCCTCCGCCCACCGCCACCGCCCGCCCACCCCACCGCTCCGCCTCCGCCCACCGCCTCCCACCCACCGCCACCACCGCCGCCTCCGCCTTCCGCCCACCGCCACGCCCTTCCGTGCCCACCGCCACCACCTCCGCCTCCGCCACCCGCCCTCCACCCACTGCCACCTCCGCCTCCCGCCTCCGCCTCCGCCTCCGCCTCCGCCTCCGCCTCCGCCTCCGCCCTCGCCTCCGCCTGCCGCTCCGCCCTCCGCCTCCGCCTCCGCCCTCCGCCACCGGCCTCCACCACCGCCACCGCCTCCCCTCCGCCCACCGCCACAGGCTCCGCCCAACCGCCACCACACTCCGACCTCCGCCCCACCGCCTCCACCCCACACGCCACCGCCTCCGCCTCCGCCCACCCGCCACCCGCCCTTCCGCCCACCGCCACCACCTCCGCAATCCGCCCCACGCCTCCACCCACCCGCCACGCCTCCGCCTCCGCCCCACCGCCACCACCTCCGCCCACCGCCACCGCCTCCGCCACCGCCACCCCGCCTCCGCCACCGCCACCGCCAAACGCCTCCGCCTCCGCCCACCGCCTCCACCCACGCACCGCCTCCCGCCTCCGCCCACCGCCACCGCCTCCGCCCACCGCCCACGCCGCCTCTGCCCACCGCCACTCCTCCGCCTCCGACCCACCCGCCTCCACCCACCGCCACCGCCTCCGCCTCCGCCAACCGCCACGGCTCGCCCACCGCCACCACCTCCGCTCCGCCACCGCCTCCACCCACCCCACCGCCTCCGCCTCCGCCCACGCGCCACCACCTCCGCCCACGCCACCGCCTCCGCCCACCGCCACCGCCTCCGCCCACCGCCACCGCCACCGCCTCCGCTCGCCCACCGCCTCCACCCACCGCCACCGCTCCGCCTCCGCCCACCGCCACCCGCCTCCGGCCCACCGCCACCGCCACCGCCTCCGCCCACCGCGCCGCCTCCGATGGCAGCTCACAAACAATCAAACACACAACCGGTCACCCTCTGTTCTGGCTTATTCTGGCTTATGGTGTCCGGTACTGACAGCTGACCAACCAAAGACGTGTGATAGACGTGGCAATAATTATGAGGCTCACGTTCAACCCAGTATACACAGATGATATTGCACAAAGTTCACCTGGTGTTAGATATTTTTGCGTCTGCTTCCGTGTTGGCATTGACGCAATAGGTCAAAGACTCAAAGTTATCAGATTTAAGCTGCTTATCTAGTAGGTAACCGATTTAATGGCATGAATGCAATGATACATTGTTGACCAATGGACAGTGGTAGTCAGTGGTACCTGTAGCACGGTCAGGACTGACCGACGCATTGTCGACGAACGCAACCGGGTTTTATCAGGAAAGTATGCATGTTTTTACCTCGCTCAGCTCGCAGTGTTGACTCCGAAGACAGACAGCTGTAGACAATCAACAAACACCTCCATATTGATGGAGAGGCTAGAACTACATACACATAGTTACCACGAGTTTTTTTGTGCTGATATAACACACACGCGTCGGCCAGGGAAAACAGGCATAATATGCGGCGCATAGACAATACTGGTTGTTAATCATCATGACAGTCTTCCATTTGTCACGGTGATGGTAATTCATGTTTAATCCGATGTTTTATTTCCGGGATTATAGCTCAGTCAGTCGATGGGGAGCGTTCAGCCTCAAATTGGTCAGCAAATGACGAGTGGTGTGTCGTAAGACAGTAATGATATTAAGCTAGTCCCTTTGGTAGAACTGCGAAGAGCTGTTTGCTGACATTTTCGACTTAATTGTAACGTCCATTAGAACTTGATCTTTCTTGACAAATGCACTAACTCATAAATAAGTTATGCTTACATTTGCGTAGACCACGCAATAATTGAATAACTCATTAGTGTCGCCAGTATTGTACAACCTATTACATAACTTAACCCATGCCTTTGGTGGAAGCTATTTGGGAATAAGATGTTTTCCTAAGCATAGCGCATTGCGAGGTTCCTGCGACCTCCACAAACCTGCACAATGGACAAGTTGCAGGTTGTTTGGTGAATATATGCAAAATAATAAGAAAAATGTGCTGATCAACGTGATGCACATCATTTTGCATACAGAGCAATATTCAGAGAGAAATTTGCATGTAAAAGTTTATTATTTATAAAACACTTGATGTAGTGACGTCATTTAGCAATAATATTGCGCATCCCTTATGGAAAAAGCATGTTCTGTTCCCTAAATTTCCCGTGGCAAATATAAATGGTTAAACGCTTTCGCTATGACTTACTGTTCACACCAAAACTACTCAGAAATTCATAAGGATTCTATGCTGTGTATGTCCACAGCAAAAGCGTCATCTTAATATCCTCTAGAGCACCATGTCGATTGCTCTGTTTCGGCTGAGGCTACAGCTTACTGCCCTCCACCTCAACTCACCAAGTCTGCTTACTGCCGGCCAGGGATGGTCCGCACTCGGCAGTTCCATGGCTGTCTTTAGTTGCTTCCTGGTCTGGAGATCTTTCTTAAATACCTATACACTCGTTTAGTTAGCTCCACAGAAAGCTGTTAAAAGTGGGCTCAAATCCAAGATGCTGCCCTCACTGAAAACACTGCCGCCAGAAACTAATTGCAAAATGCGACGGTGCCCTCAATGCCTGTTCTTGAAATAGTGTCTGTCGGATCCAGAGCTTGTATGGAAAGAGATCTAGATCATCCTTAGATTACGAGTTACGAATAAAGAATATTATATATAAGAATATTAGATTACGAATAAAACTATCATCCTTAGGATCTGTTTGGCTGTAGCAATCCGTTAAAATGCCTTTGAGCTGCCGTTGAGATTATTGATTTGGTCACAAGGTAGAGTTTCCACAATTTTAGTTTTGTGTTTGTTTCAGTAAAGTTGCGTGATTTCAAATGAGCGATATCTCCTTGAATACGCCATATCACCGTGCTTTGATTTCGACGCATTTATGTGATAACTGAGTTTGCGTTGAACCTCTATTTTACAAATAATGTGTCAACTGAACTGCTAAAAAACTACCTCGGGTAATCAATTGCGCCTGAACTATTGCTAAATTGCGTCACACGACCAATCAGAAGAAGCAGAATGGTTAATTACGTAAATATACTTAATTATTTAAATCCTGATAATTCCGGGGAATTTATACTAAATTGACTATCTATAAAATATTTTAAAATAAATTGGGTTCAATCAAATACATAAAAACAGGGGGTTAGGTAACCTGCAACTTGTCCATTCCACCTCGTTCATATTATTCAGTATATGTGGCAGAGTGCATGGTCGCGTGCTTCCATCAATTTCCCAGGATGCACTTGTGCAATGTGTATCATGGGAGCTATTCCAGGAGCCCTCAGAAGCTTTTCTAGATATGAGCGACAAGCGAAGACTGTAAATGTAATACAATTTGAGGATGACCGAAACTAGGATGCACAACGTAATTTCTTTTTACGCTTTACAAGGAGCTTAGCTCAATTTCGGAGTAACCGTTGAGAGGCGTATTTAGTGCGCATACTCTGCTATCCTGCCCGGTTCCAGGACTCTCTTCGTAAGCACTCGGATAAACTCTTAAATAAACACTCGGAGCGTTCTCAGTGGCGTTGTGAGTGCCTAATTAATACAGGCGCTTAGTTACTGCAGACACAAAATACCGCAGTGGTTGAGCACGGCTCACCACGGGATTCGTCTAAACAGGACAGCGGTATCGCTACTGTGATGTCATCGCGACCAGTCTTCACCGCCACCGCCGCCACCGCCGCCACCGCCGCCACCGCCGCCACCGCCGCCACCGCCGCCACCGCCGCCCACCGCCGCCCCGCGCCACCGCCGCCAACCGCGCCACCGCGGCCGCCACCGCCGCCACCCGCCACCACCGCCGCCACCGCCGCAACCGCCGCCACCGCCGCCACCGCCGCCACTGCCGCCACGCCGCACCGCCGCCGCCACCGCCGCACCGCCGCCAACCGGCCACCTACCGCCGCCACCGCCGCCACCGGGCCTCCACCGCGCCACCGCCGCACCTGCCGCCACGCCGCACCTGCCTCCACCGCCGCCAACCGCTCGCCGCCACGCCGCACCGCGCCACCCGCGCGCCGCGCCACTGCGAGAGCACACCGGGCCGGCCACCAGGCCGCCACCGCCTGCCACCGCGGCCACCCGCCTGCCACCCCGCCCACCAGGCCGCCACCGCCGCCACCGGCGCACGCCCACCGCCACCACGCCGCCAACGCGGGCCACCGGCCGCACCGCGGCCGCCAGCTACCAAGCCGCCACGGAACCCGCCACCGCACTCACCGCGCACCGCCGGCCACCCGCCGCCACCGCCGCCACCGCCGCCACCGCCGCCACCGCCGCCACCGCCGCCACCACCGCCACCGCCGCCCAGTCCGGCGACACCGCAACATTACGGGCTGTCCACAACGACGCTACAGATGCGTCTCAGGCATGCAACGCTTTGTCGCGCGCCTGTTTGGCCGGTCGTAACCAATCGCGGCGGATGTGGCGCGGTGGTGACAGTGCTGCAGTAATGGAGGGGACACGCCCGTGCCAGCTGACCCGCTGCCGGCGAACACGCACCCGCTCACCCGGCTCCTGAAGGCGTTGTCTCTTGTGTAACGCGATATTTGGTAGGTAGCGGAGTTGGACTTCAGTCGTCAATGGGAGGTAAGGATATGGAAGTTGCCATTAAGCTCGTGATGGTTCTTGTCAGCGTATTGACCGGTGTTGTCACGGGATTACTGCGTCAATACGAGCAGTAATTAGTTAATTACCGCCATCAGAGCTAGGCTGACGCAATGTTTTCACGGTACACGTGTGCGTGAAAGTGTCGCGCGCACGGACATTTCGCGATGCTAATGGAGAAATTGAGATGAGGTTTCAATGGGGCGACGCACTGAAGAAGTTGACTCCGATTGAAATGGTTACAAACTGACCTCCCCTCCGCAGACCGCGGATAGGACAGGGCGTCGACAAACTCTGATTATCGGCAGGACAGAGGACCAGGGCTGCCGGACAGTTGAACCATTCACGAGTCAAAATTATCGCATTAATACTGTGACATCCCTTGTATCCAGATCCACATCACTAACCACATGCCAAAAAATGACGATCATACCCCTTCCCGCAAAACTAAAAAACAGAACAAAACAAAATCATTTTATTATTGTGCGTTAAATATCTGATGTAAAGTAAACCACTTCTGTTAAAGTTTCTTAAGATTCTCCTCAAACCAGGATATGTGCCAATTTGCCAACTTGTCTTATTTTGAAGACCGTGGTTTCGAAGCCCTCATTGATTCAATCTGACTTCCGCTCAAGGTCTGATACGGTATTGAGTCTACGTTTTTATTCAGATAATATTTCATCCCAAAACATATAAGTTAATGTTGCTAGAGTAAGTATCACTCCTACTAACTCCCACTAATATTCAAGGAAATGTTCCAGTGTCCACGCAACCTCCTACCACTCTCATTACAAAATAAGAGTCTCATTTTGTGAAGTGTTTCGTATGACAGTTGGACTGACACATGTGGGTTCCGCAACTCACTTGAGAGACAGAAAAGACGACAAATCACCGAAGAAGGACCTTAGACTCACCTAATACACAACAGATAACAAACTGAACTGGCAGACAGCAGAAATGATAGAAAATCAAAGACCCGACAGTCACCTGCAGATACCAGATATGATATACTTACAGCTGAGAGCCAGATTCTCACCTGGCAGAAGATAGAGATGACATACAAACGATAACCTGATTCTCACCTGACAGACGATGGAGATGAGATGAGATGAGAGATAGAGATGAGAGACGATAGAAATGAGAGACTGAAGATCGCCTGAAACTCATCTGACAGAAGAGACAACAGGCAACCAAAGACCCAACACACACCCGGCAGACATCGGATATGACAGACAGCTGACGGCCTGTGGCTAACCTGGCAGACATCGGCTATGACAGACAGCTGACAGCCTGTACAGCTTACCTGGCAGACAGCAGAGCCCAGCGAGCAGCACCGAGAGCACCATCATTTCGCTGCCACACCGACAGATCACCGACACTGACTGAGAGCCTGTCCCCCGCCGCGCGGGCCGCCACCGCTGCTGCTCCTCCTGAGCGACGACGCGCGCGCCGCCCGCGACGCCGCCCGCCTCCTGCCGCCCACCGCGGGCGGCGCGCCGGCCGCCCCTAGAGTCCTCCTCGTCCACCGGGGTCCGGTCTTGTGTGGAGGGAGGGGAAGCGAGACCGCGATCGAGACGCGGGTCTTCTGCGAGCGGTGCGGGACGTGTGCTGCATGGCAGACAGGCGCGAGTCGACGCTGATAGACACTGCACGTAATCAGCCGGTAATTGTTTGATTTCGATGAGCGATTGCTGAGAGGCATGGAGACGTGTCGGAGATGTGGTGACGCTGGGCTTGGTTGGCTCACCTGTGGGCTGCCTTGGTATGAATCCAGAGCAGGCTGCCCATAGAGTTCACCGCAGACCAGGGGCGTAGCCAAGGGAGGGGAACGGGGCCATGAGCCCCCTCCCCTTGAGCAAACCAAATTTACACTAGATAAAATGAGATTCTGATTGAAGTTAATAGTTTATCAAGTGAGCGGGCCCTCGGGACAAGAATTGACGCCCAGGAGAGTCTCTGCCAGACACGTCATAATATTCCTTTATCCATTTTCTTAATTTGTACAAACAATTGGGAAACTTGTGTCATGCCGCGAAGCGGCGTGAAACTTTTCCAGTTTTTTTACTGTGGATAGCAGGATTATGACAGCTGCAAGGGATATTTTTATGACAAATTGTTGTCTTTCCCCGAAAAGTTGTTAACTTTTCCAGTTTTCTCCTACGATCATTGTTCTTTACGTTTAGTGCAGGGAACGTGCGGGGGCATGCTTGTACTGAAAGCCCCTCCCAATATCACTGCGGAGGGGGAAGCATTTTTCCCTGGTGCATGGTGGCGACCTACCCCCTGGATCCGCCAGTAGCGCAGGTCACCATCACGCGGTCATTTCGCTGCACTGAAAGTTGGCTCATTGAATTCAGTCTGAGTTCAGAGTTCAGTTCAGGCGGGTCCGTCTCGTCCACAGTTCCCTCTCGGTAGCTCAACTAGGCCCAAAGTGTATCATCTGAACAATTCAGCTCTGTTTTTGGATCAGTTTTCTGCTGGCGCGCCTGTGGCTAATTGGGTGGTTGGATTGGACGGTGGGGCAGCGGTGGGCAGACGCGCGTGCCTTCTGCTGCTTCCACCCGGCCACTACCGACCGTGGCCGAATCGGACTGTATCGTCAGTCTGGGGAAGGCTACAGTATGTAGAGATAAAAAAACGCGCCTGCCATTTTTGTGCCGAGTGATGTATTCCTAATGTTCAAGTCTGTTCACTGGGACTACCACAAGAACTTTTGACCAGTGCGGCAATACGTTGGCGTGATCATTTTCTATTGTCATCGTGGCATCACGCATGTGTAAGCTGTGGCCTGTGAGACACATCATTTATCATGCATCACATCTGAGAAACATCTATTGGCTGCAATAGGAACTGTTGAGCTATGCGGCACAGCATGCACCAGGCACCTTCTTTAAGAGACATCTATTGGCTGCAATAGGAACTGTTGAGCTATGCGGCACAGCCTGAATCAGGCGTCTTCTTTAAGAGACATCTATTGGCTGCAATAAGAACTGTTGAGCTATGCGGCACAGCATGCACCAGGCACATTCTAAGCGACATCTAGTGGCTGGAATAAGAACTACTGAGGTGCGTCTCTCGCCCTGCAGCAGCGTCCGGTCACTACATGACCGTGCAGCTGGCACGGCTCGATTAGTAGGGCTACTGGCCACGGCTCGTTAGTAGGGCTCTGCACGGTTCGTTAGTGAGGCACTGCACGGATCGTTAGTAGGGCCACTGCAACGGCGCGTAGTGAGGGCAACTGCCGGCTCGTTTAGTAGGCACTGCACGGGCTCGTTAGTAGCGGCAACTGGTCACGGCTCCGTGTAGTAGGGCTTGGTGCCAGGACGGCTGAGCGTAGGTTAGGGCACTGCACGGACTCCGTAGTAGGGCACTTGCACCGGCTCGTTAGTAGGGGCCTAAGCACGGCTCGTTAGTAGGGCCTGCGCGGCTCGTGGAGTAGGGTCATCTGCACGGTCGTTAGGCTAGGCGCACTGGTCACGGCTCGTGTAGGTAGCGGCCACTGCACGCAGCTCGGTAGTAGGGGCTCCGCGACGAGCTCGTTAGTAGGCGTTCACTGCCACGCCTCGATTAGATAGGCACACGCACGGGCTCGTTAGTTAGGGCACTTGCCACGGCTCGTTAGTAGTGGCTCTGCACGGCTCGTTAGGTAGGTGCCTCGGCAGGGCTCGTTAGTAGGGCTCTGCACGGCCGTTAGTAGGCACTTTGCACGGCTCGTAGTAGGGCACTGCACGGCTCGTTAGTAGGCACTTTGCACGGGGCTCGATTAGTAGGGCACTGCACGGCCGTGTTAGTAGGGCCACTAGAGCACGGCTACCGTTAAGTAGTAGGCATCTGCCACGTGCTTCGTAAGAGGGCAGACAACGGCTACGTTAGGCAGGGCTGCGAGCAGGAGGATCGGTTGGTAGGGCACTGACAACGGCTACGTTAGCTAGGGCTACGGACATCTCGTTTAGAAGGGCACTGCAACCGGCTCGTTCCAGTAGGGACTGGCACGGTCGTTAGTAGGGCCACTGCACGGCTCGTTAGTCAGGCTGGGACGGCTCGTTATCAGTTGCAACTGCACGCTCTTAGTTAGGGCACGGCACGCTCCGTTGAGATAGGGCACTGCCGGCTCGTTAGTGGGCGACACTGCTAAGCGAGCTCGTTAGTATGGTGGGGCTCGGACGAGCTCCAGTAGGCACTGCACCGGCTCGTTAGGTAGGGCGCTAGCCCACGGCTCGCGTTAGTAGGGACAACTGCACGGCTCGTAGTAGGAGGCTACTGCACAGGCCTGGCGTATAACGATAAGCGAGCGTGCTGCATCGGCTCTTACAGTAGGGGCGTCTGCCACGGGCTCCGTTAGTAGGGCACCGCAGCCGGCTCGTTAGTAGGGCACGGTCTCGACCACGGCTCGTTAGTAGGCACTGCACGGCCTACGTTAGGAGGGCACCTGCCGACGGGCTCGTCTAGTAAGGCTTGCACGGCTGCGTTTTAGGCACGATGTGACGGCTCGTTAGGTAGGGGCTCTTGCAGGCCTCGTTAGTAGGGAGCTGCACGGCTCGTTAGTAGGCACTGCACCGGCTCTTAGTAGGGCAATGCACGGCCGTTAGGTAGCGGCACTGCACGGCTCGTTAGTAGGGCACTGCACGGCTCGTTAGTAGGGCACTGCACGGCTCGTTAGTAGGGCTCTGCACGGCTCGTTAGTAGGGCACTGCACGGCTCGTTAGTAGGGCACTGCACGGCTCGTTAGTAGGGCACTGCACGGCCTGTAGTAGCTCTGCCACGGCTCGTTAGTAGGCTTCGGGGACGGGCTCGTTAGTAGGGCATGCCACGGCTGCGGTTTAAGTAGGGCTAGGAGGGTCGTTAGTAGGGCACTGCACGGCTCGTGTAGTAGGCACTCCAGGCTCCGTTAGTAGGGCACTGCACGGCTCGTTTTAGTAGGCTAGGACGCTCGTTAGTGGGCACTGCACGGCTGCGTTAGTTAGGGCACTGCACGGCTCTTAGTAGAGGCACTGCAACGGGCTTCGTTAGTAGGGCACTGCACCGGCTCGTTAGTAGGGGACTTGCCACGGCCTCGTTGTAGTAGGGGCCTCGGTACGGCTGCTTAGTAGGCGCCACTGCACGGCTCCGTTAGTGAGCACTGCCGGCTTCGTCTAGATCAGGGTCTTGCAACGGCTCGTTCAGTGAGGGCATCTGCAACGGCTCGTTATTAGGCTCGGAGGGCCTCGGTTAGTAGGGCACTGCGACGGGCTCGTTAGTAGGGCTCTGCACGGCTCCGTTAGCTCAGGGCAACTCCCGGCTCGTGTAGTTAGCACCGCACGGCTCCTTAGTAGGGGCACTGCACGCTCGTTAGTAGTTGCACTGCACGGACTCGTTAGTAGGGCACTGCCACGGCTCGTTAGTAGGGCTCGGCGGGGCTCCGTTAGTGCAGCGAGGCAACTGCACGGGCTCGTTACAGGGCCCGCACCGGCTTCGTTAGTCAGGCGCTGCAGGCTCCGTAGTAGGGCGACTGCACCGGCCGTTAGTAGGGCACTGCACGGCCTCGTTAGTAGGGCTCTGCACCGGCTCGTTTAGGTAGGGCCTGCACGGCTCCGTTAGTAGCGCTCGGAGGGCTCGTTAGGTACGGCACTGCACGGCTCGTTCTACGGGGCCCTGCTCGCCAGCGGCTCGTTGAGTAGGGCACTGCCCACCGCTCTCTAAGATAGGCACATGCACGGCGTCGTGTAGTAGGGCAGCCTCTCGCACGGCTCGTTAGTGGGCCTGCACGGCTGCGTTAGTAGGGCACTGCACGGCCGTTAGTAAGGGCATTGGGGCAGCTGCGTTAGTAGGGCACTGCACGGCTCGTTAGTAGGGCACTGCACGGCTCGTTAGTAGGGCTCGGACGGCTCAAACTACGGGAGATGCACCATTCAAAAGCTGGCTTACGCTGCATCCAGCGATGCATTTTTTTAAAGTCTGTCGAGGGCCTTTTTTCAATCGAAATTTTGTCCGAGATCGCGCTCTTTTTGTTTGGCCAGGGCTATCGCGTATGGTGTGGCTGAAATGCAGACTAATGACATTTCTACCGACTCGTCATGCTCTGCACGTCAAGGTCTCACAAAATTCAAAGCCATTAGATGGTTCAATTGGTTGCACGGCTGCATCAAAACCAGCCAAGTGCTCCCGATGTTGGCACTAAGGTGCACTTCCGCTTGCGCCTCATGCGCAAAATTGCCCCTCGCGACACGCGAGCTGGGCACTGTGCGCCGCCGGCCCGACTTACGGACCAGGCTCTCGGCTAGTCATGGACGAACGATGCAACACATATTGAAAACACTAGCTCTGTCCAATAGCCCAGCTATTCAAGGAGATCGCGCCAAATTTCCTGCCATCTCCATTTGCTACAAATAGGACTTTTGAACAATTGCATGCACCATATTTATCAAACATAGCCTCTGACCGGGACTGGGCGCCGGCACAGCTCGGCCACTTCGAGTCTGTACACGATGTGACGGTCAGAGGCCACGGTGCGGTTGCCGCAGGCCTGCTGGCCGGTCAGGGTCAGGTCATGACCTTGCGGGTCATGACGTCGCGGGAGGCGCAAGCGGAAGTTCACCTTAGTGCCAACACCGGGAGCGCTTGGCTTTGATGCAGCCGTGCAACTAATTAAACCATCTAATGGCTTTGAATTTTGTGAGACCTTGACGTCAGGGACTATCATGGGATGGGTGCACCCGTGGGTGCGGTGCCCACTCAATTCTTCCAAATGTTTGGGTTCGGTATGCATTTTTTACTTTTCATGGGTACTGGGCGGGCATGGGTATGACAATTTTGGAATTATGTCGCTAAGAGTATTTTTTCCTTGACAATCAGATGTTTAACCAGGTATTTTTTTAATATGATATAGGACACTTAAACGATAGACTTTGACAATTATAGGACAACAATAAATCGTGGTAAGTAATTAGGGCAGTCATATTGGTGTAAACCATTGTCTGATCCTAAGTCTGATCCAATATTGATAAGTTGAGACTACAAAATGTCGAGTACGAGTTATCAAACCAGCGCAACACACCCAGGTGCCTCGCCTAATATTATTAATCAGTTACCTAATGATTATTACAACAACACATTTGCCAGGTTTGCAACTTTTGTGCAAAATAATTATCTGCCTGTATCTGAATGGCCCCAATGGCGATTATGGATATCAATATTATGAATTTTTGAATGGGTCTGGTCTGGGCAGGGCTTGGTAGTTTCAGCAGGGCTTGGTGTGTCATGGTTTTTGCTGGGGTTGGGCTTGGGGTTGAGGCACCCATGATAGTCTCTGCTTGACGTGCAGAGCATTACGAATCGGTAGACATGCCATTAGTCTGCATTTTAGCTATACCTACCATACGCGATAGCCCTGGCCAAACAAAAAGGGCGCGATTTCGGACAAAATATATATTTGAAAAAAGGCCATAGACAGATTTTCAAAAAAATTGCATCGCTGGATTCAGCGTGAGCTCAGCTTTTGAATGGTGCATCTCCCGTGGTTTAAGCCCTCCGACCTCTATTAACGAACCGTGTGTAGGGGGGGGGAGGTACGACCCCTTGGCGTTTCGCCTCTAGTTGAGCTAGTGCTTCGATTTAAAAACGAATGTGCTGCTTGTGATGCGAAAAAAACATTGACACCCAATATTAAGGTCATGGGTCATTAGGTGACCTCTGAGGTCATTTTAATGACCCAAGTTCATCAAATCGTGAATAGGTATGTAGAAATTAAATAATATTCGAGTTAAAATCGTGAATTAACATGAACATGTGAATCAATGAACAAATGAACATGAACAATGAACACCTATGTTAAATAGGTGCCGAATTTAAAATCAGAGTAAAAAAATGTCATAGCAGCAGCCAAATGAATAAAACAAAATTTCCGGTCATCTAAGGTCAGTTACCTTGTGGTTGACTGGTGGAAGTCCCTGACCCCAGTATAGCATTCAATTATGTGAAATGAATCCCGGATGTGAAATCCGCGTCAAAAATGTCCCAGAAACTGCTACAAGCAGAAAAAAATCATCTGAGGCCATTGGAGGTCAGTGACCTCAGTTGACTTCTGAAAGTTCATTCCAGGCCACAATCTCAGTGGAAACCATTACGTTCACCTGGACACCTGTGCATATGCGGCTGAACAGCAAACAACCGGAAACTGCACATTCACAAGTTGCAAGGATTGATACTGCGGGACGCAGTTAGCGCCTGACATGACCTTGAGAAACAGGTCAAATGTCACGGTTCATGGAAGTTAGAAGTTCCAAATTTTCAGAGTATGTGTCAAGTTGTTCCGAAATAGGGTAATGAACGTTGCATCGCAATCAGTTTATATTGTCGCGAGTTATTTCTGAAAAACCGAAGGGGTAGCATTCACCCCTGCACTGGCTACAAAATGTATTACAATTTTTTAAGCTGTCAAAATCGGGAAACGTGTCAAAGTTTTACCGATTACAGCCATTTTCGGGGGGCGTTGCCACTGACACCACTTCACTGGATTTGCTAGTGGTTACAAAACATCCAACTCCCTCGGCTTCATCATGGCTTGTCACAGGTCTACTCGTCCCACTCCTGGGCCCACATCCTGCAGCGGTGAAGCAATGCCAGCTCAACGTCCGTGTTTCACGGAGGACGCTAACTGAGTACGCCATGTGGTAACCGGACGGGCGTGTAGACCTCACCCACGCGGACTCTCAGCCGAGGGACCGCCTCGGCGCAGAGCAGCGTGACCACGGCGCCGGATGTAAGGTCAGCTTTGTGAACCAGGAGTGAACCAGGAGTGGACCAGGAGCAGACCAGGAGTGAACCAGGAGTGGACCAGGAGTGGACCAGGAGCGGACCAGGAGTGGACCAGGAGCTGACCAGGAGTGGACCAGGAGTGTACCAGGAGCGGACCAGAAGGACCAGGAGCAGACCAGGAGTGGACCAGGAGAGGACCAGACCAGAGTGCAGACCAGGAGCGAAGACCAGTAGTGGACCAGGAGCGGACCAGGAGTGAAGTGTACCAGGAGTGGACCAGGAGCAGACCAGGAGCAGACCAGGAGCAGACCAGGAGTGGACCAGGAGCAGACCAGGAGCAGACCAGGAGCTGACCAGGAGTGGACCAGGAGCTGACCAGAGCGGACCAGGAGTGGACCAGGAGCGGACCAGGAGCAGACCAGGAGCAAATCAGTAGCCAGGAACGGACCAACAGTCGGACCACCGGCATATCAGGAGCGGTCGAGAAACGGGCCGGTTGTCCGGTGTTGCGAACCAGACCTGTAAGGCGGGACAAACTTCGAGTGACGTACAAACTTCCATAAATGCGAGTACCTGAATAGTGTGCAACACAACTTGGCCAGTTTTGAGGCGCATGTCTTTAACGCATAGCATCTTTATATACTCCTGACTGATGGTAGGGATAAAATCTTGCCTGCATCAGTAATTGTTGACTTTTTTATTTGCGATACGCATGAAGCCTTCTAGCCATTCCTGTCCCACCACCAGCTCTGTGTTCCTTTCTTCCTGTTCTACCTCCGGCTCAGTGCTCCCCGTTGCCCCCCCCCCCCTATTCCACGCACGGCCGAGCGGTTCCGTTCGCCACCGTCGCTGTCGATGATCTTCGTCGGCCGTTGCTGGTCGTCCCGCGGGTGCTGTGCCTTCTGAGCACGTGCCAAACATTTGGCCGGATTACCGACATAAATACATTTCTATTCAATAAGACAACAGACGAGAGCGGCCTTTGTATTCTGCGCACGAGGTTCGTCGACCGACTCTGAGAATTTCTGGGTTACTTGGGTGCAGACACCGGTTGAAGGAGATTGTGCAGAATGCAGCAGGTTCAAGCCTTGGCTTAGTAGATTATGTAGGAGATCAGACAAGTTTGTCCATATTTTATTGAAGTTGCAATCATCGTACAGCACCAATTTGTACTTTTGAAGGAAATAATTCACTTTTATAATTTGATTTTAAACTGATTTAGCAGATGTAAAGGCGATGTCGAGGAATCACTTACGACATACTAAGTTTGGTTGTAAGGACTCTCCTACTTAATATATTTGTTGTTTTATCCTGTATGTGTAATGCGGTGCGTGGCCGACATTTTGTTATCTTTGTCAAAAAGCTGTATGTGGTAGAGCTGTGTTAAACGCAGCGTTACTGGACCAGTGAGCGAATTCTTCGCTAATGACAAGGTTATGCTAGTTATGTAAACAATAAGGATAACCATTTCATTTGATTTACTACTTGTATAAATAAATACAAATAATAAATTTCGAGTCTTATACATCTTCTTTTACAACACACGATGACATAACAATATGCGCCTCTTTTGAAATTCACGCCACTTTTCGCAATCTTCAGTGAATGTGCAAGTCTATGCTTTCCAAAATGTACTTCTTTGACAAAAAATTGGTACCTATGTCGTGACAATTGAGCCAACCCAATGAACCAATTCAACATTTTCAGGTACGAATTGAGCATGTCTGTCAGGCATAAACATCAACATTTTTAGGCACAAATTAGTTATTAACACATTCACATTTCACAGCAATTTGGCAAAGTGACTGGCTTCATTAAAGGAGGTTAATTTTATGTTTACTTTACAGCTGATTCTCTCTTACTACTCATGATAGCCTTGACAATGAATATATACTCACGCCTGAAGTCACTTTGCCGACACAAGCAAATCCATGGAAAAAATGTTTATCGTTTCCGCAATTTCATCACTTGCTTCCACCAAGTATGACATCCTCCCGTCTACACCTTTCACAGTCATCCTCCCATCTCACCTGTGACAAACCACGGTGTTATATCATTCAAGTTCATTCAATCAAAACATTTCTGTCGGCCGCTAATTAATTGGGAGAGCAGCGTCTGCGTGCCGGCCGGGTCCCGCGGGACGTCATCAAATATGTACCGGGCGGGACACGCCCTGCTCTCCAGCTGTTAATGGTCAGCGGCGCCAGCCCGGCGGCCCTCTGCCCGGCGGCAAACAGCCCCGCTGCCCAGCTGTCTGCCGCCGGTAGTTCAGCCCGCCGGTGTTGGATGGCCGTGTTCGGTCTGTCCCTGTCCCGCACTGGTCCCAGGTATGTCCCTGTCCCGCACCAGTTCCAGGTCTGTCCCTGTCCCGCACCAGTCCCAGGCCTGCCCCCGTCCCGCACCAGTCCCAGGTCTGCCCCTGTCCGGCACCGGTCCCAGGTCTGTCCCCTGTCCCGCCGCCCGTCAGAATCTCCTAACATTGCCAAGATTTGTACTCAAGAGTAGTACCTACTCATTTGCTTAGTTTTATTTTTGTAGCAGCAGAAGTGTCAGGTGCGATACAATGTAATTATAGGTACAACTTTTAACCAACGTACCTAAATGCTCCTTATGTAGCTCCCTGGAATCAGCAAGAACCAAGGTCACTGACTGATTAGGGGCGTAACAATGTACGGTATTACACAAATCCCTGTTTGAATTAGAATGCGCATCACTATCTCAGAAGCCAAAAACAGTGTTTTCCGTTTGAGGAGCATCATCGTGCAGCATCCACAGTAAGTGTAGTAACTCAGCAGCAGCGATCGCTTACTGGCAGCAAGACCAACAGCGATGTCGGGCGGCAGCGGCGGCGGCAGCGGCGGGCAGCAGCAGCAGCAGCAGCAGCAGCAGCAGCAGCAGCAGCAGCAGCAGCAGCAGCAGCAGCATTGGCGGCTGGCGCCAGCGGGGGCGGCGGCAGTGAGGTGGCGGCGGCGGCGGCATTGTCGGCCAGCGGGGCGGCGGTGGCGGCAGCGGCGGTGGCTGAGGGCGTCTGATTTGTGTCCGGTCTGTCCTGGGTTCGTGTCGGGCCGCAGTCGGCCGGCCCGGCCACACAATGCCCGCCGGCCTGATTGAAAAATGCGCCGCAGGACGGCCGACGATCCGGGGCCGCCACACAAACCGTGACAAAGCGGCGAATTAATGTGACGACCTGGTCAGGTGGTGCGCTCTCACGCCCCGGCCGGAGTCGTCTCTCACGGCCAGTCACAATCCGTCCTGGTATCACCGGAGAGCAGAACAGGGACTTATCACGTCTCTCACGGCCAGTCGCAATCCGTCCTGGTATCACCGAGGAGCAGAACAGGGACTTATCACGTCTCTCACGGCCAGTCACAATCCGTCCTGGTATCACCGGAGAGCAGAACAGGGACTTATCACGTTCTTCTCATTGGGCCAGTCACAAATCCGTCCTGGTATCACCGGGGGAGAAGAACAGGGACTTATCACGTCTCTCACCGGCCAGTCGCAATCCGATCGCGTATCACCTGGAGTCAGAACAGGGACTTATCCACGTCTCTCACGGTCCAGTCGCAATCCGTTCCTGATATCACCGCGGGAGCCCCAGAAACAGGGACCCCTTATCCGTCTCTCACCGGCCAGTCACAATCCGTCCTGGTTATCACCGGGGAGCAGAAACAGGGACTTATCACGTTCTCTCACGGGCCGGTCCAATCCGCCCTGGTTATCTACTGGGGAAGCAGAAACAGGGACTTTCACGTCTCTCTCTCACGGCCAAGTCACAATCCGTCCTGTATTATCTGGGAGTCCAGAACACAGGGACTTATTCCACGTCTCTCACGGCCAGTCGCATCCTCCCGTCCTTGGTATCACCGGAGAGCAGAACAGGGACTTATCACGTCTCTCATGGCCAGTCACAATCCGTCCTGGTATCACCGGAGAGTAGAACAAAGACTTGACATGCCTTCTTCGAGGTGGCGCCGTGTTGAGGTTGCAGGGGCGGATACAGGGGGCGGCAGTGGGGGGGGGGTGGCCCCCTGTATCCGCCGCGCAGGGGACGGCCGGGGGCGGCAGCCTCCTGCGCCGAATGTGCGGAAGTGCCTCGTAAGCAGACCAGTTTTCGCGCAGAAGGCGCTAGAAGAGACCTGCTTCCGTGGTTCGATATCTGACGATTGCTGCACTCAGACCAGGTGCCGCCCTCAGGACCAGGTGCCGCCCTCAGACCACGTGCCTGCAAACCCCTCCCCTCAGGCTAGGTGAACTGGCCTTATCCCTCAGGTCATCGCGATGCCCACGCCCCTCCAGATCCTTGGCCCAGCCACTCGCCTCGTTGTTGCCCGCCTCCTCGCGCTAGGTGCGCTCTCAGGTCAGGTTGCCGCCCCTCACGCCAAAGATACCGCCCAACAGGCAGGTGCCGCCCTCAGGCCTCAGTGACGCCCTCAGGCTTATGTTGACGCCTCAGACCCACGGTAGTTCGCCGCCGCTCAGACAGGATCCGCCCCTTCGAGCTAGGTGCGCGCCCTCAACCATGGTGCCGCCTCCTCAGACGCAGGAGCTGCCTCAGGCAGGTGCCGCCCTCAGACCAGGTGCCGCCCTCAGACCAGGTGCCGCCCTCAGGCTAGGTGCCGCCCTCAGGTCATGCACCGCCCTCACGCCAGATACCGCCCACAGGCCAGATGCCGCCCTCAGGCCAGGTCCCGCCCTCAGGTTACGTATCGCCCTCTGGCGAGGCACCGCCTTCAGGTCAGATGCCGCCCTCATGCCAGGTGCCACCCCATAGCCATGTGCCGCCCTCCGGCCAGTGACGGCGCCCTCTGGCCAAAAGTTGGGTGGGAAAAAACCCGCCCCGGCCCCCTTTTTTTTTCCTCTTTCGGCTAGTGATTGCGCGCCTCTGACCAGTGCATGGTACTCCTTCCTTGCGTAACGCGGATGCCCCACTCTTTGCGGCCAGTGCACGGCACGCCCTGTGGACCAGTGACGACGGCCCCATTCGGCGTGACGGCACCCCTTCGGAGCCAAGTGACTGCAACCCCCCTTCGGCAAAGTGACATGCCCCGCCTCTCCAGCCAGTAGACGCTCCGCTGGAGGTGCGAGGCCCATCTCAGGCCCCAACAATTGCCCCTCCCAGACCAGCTTGGGTCCGCTGATAGGCATCGGACAAGGGTTCTATCACCCGGGACTAGAAATATCTGAAGGGCTTAAGCTATCTAATGGCCCCTCAGGGGGCCCGCTCAAGCCTCCTGAGTTCTCTTCAGGCTGATCGAGGCCCTCTCAAGCCGACCAAGGACCGCTCAGGTTAACTGTGAGCCCATCAAGCCGACCATGTTCCCTTTTGGGACGCTGGAGGATCTCCTTAACCCAACCGTGTACCCCTCATGCCAGCCAAAGTCCCCTAAGATCAAACTTAATCAATGCTGGTGCGTATTCACAAATACAAACTGCAAGACATATTTTACACACAGTTTTGTCAACAACAAAAATATTGGGAGAGAAGCCCGGAATACGAATGGGGACCGAAATATGTTACCAAATATTTATGAGTACCAATCGTTTGAAGCGTGAATCGCCTATGAACTTTGCCTTGAAGTACCTATCTTTCGGTATGAATTGTTACATGCAAAATGTGCGCAATTTACAATATATGTGTTGGACTCGTTTCGTCTGTTATTTCAACTAATAACTCAATTTGTGTTGAAAAATGTTAATATTTCCCATAGTGGTGGGCAGGCTTCTCTCCACCATATACGACTACTGCTGCAATCTAAAATAATCCGCAGATTGTTGACCTAACCTACCTACTTGATAAAATACCTACGCATTTTTGCAGAATGCGTGGACATTTTAAGCCCACGCTAAGCATTCCGCAGAACGCCTGATTTTTCACAATGCCCGTACATTGACATACGCCATATTTCTGCTGCTCAAGTGGCGATGCGGCGCCCCGGATTCCTAAGAGCAGCGTCACACGACTCGGCTCAGCTTTCACACAGCCGTGCGTGCTGTCCAGATATCTGTCTGTTAGCGCTCAGTGAGGATCTGGCAATCAGGGAACTTTCATCCCCGCCTGCCGTCCGGAATTATTTTAAACTTCTTCCGGCTCCTATGTGTCCCGTCCAAAATGACCTCAGTTTCCAGGTTATTCGGAAACTGTAATATCTCCCAGCACACCGTTGAATCATTCATACACAGTATTGCAAATTTGTCACGCACCGGGCATGGCGCAGTAGTTCTTGCATGAATGCGTTGGTCCTTATTTTTCAGTTCTGTCGAGATCGTTAACATATTATGCTATGACCAGAGTTGTGTGGGTGATTTACGTTGCTGGATAGCCATTTGTGTTATTCTTATTCAAATATCTCCAACTGGTTTTCGCTATGGACTGACAAATAAAGTATTTGGCTGAACGGTAAATATAATTTATTAATTTTAATTACTTAGTGCTCTGTAGCTTGCAAAACTTGCATTGCCTTTATGGTTCAAAGGCATGGCATCAGTAATTCTTCCTTCATATTTCGCTTCTCAAATCGCTGTAAGTAGGACCTTTAGCTGAACCCTGCAAATTTGAACGCTCAGCAAGCCCTGGTCTGGACGCCACCATTCAGGCTTCCTGCGGTTTAAAACATAATATACAGCGCTAACCTGGCGTTCTATCACGTTAATGTCACCAGGTGATGTATAATCGTCCCACTTTTCGGCTGAGTTTCAATTTAGTATCGAGGAAAAAATCATTAGAAATATTAGGCTCGTAAATCTGGCTAAGCGGGCCCATCTATAACATTAAAATCTCGCAGACGACTTCTACGAGATGGCGTCGCTCGACAATATTAGACAAATCGGCAGCACGGATTGAATGGCGAGTCAAAATACGAGGGTCGCCATAAGTGATAGGATCCTTATGTCTTGGAATAATATGATGTCCATCATACGGGATTTGAGTTTTGAAATCAGAATAGATATGTTATGCGTATGTGTTCATCAGTTCTATCGGATTTCGTTGACGTCATGATCTCAAAGTCTGGTGCCTGGCTTGCAGCCATGGTGATGGCCTTATCCGTTACGCTACGGTATGGTTTTTGGTAACACGTAGTTCAATAAATCGTTCCGTAGCGTAATTGTAGCATTTCGCATCGAACTACCGAACAATATTAAAATAACGCTACTGCTACGCAAGACATTTCGTAGCATATTATCAGGGGAACGCACCACAGCGGGAAAGGGGCAGAGTGCTGGAAAACATTGCGCCCCGGTCTTAAGGAGGCCACATAAAATAAATGAAGGCCCTCGCAAATATACCTAAATACTGAGCAGCTCCTAAATAGGTATAGACTATAGAATAACAATTGAATGGAGTTCGAGTCGCTCCTTTGACCAGCCGCGGGCCATCCTAGTCAGGAAAACAAATAGCGAGTGCCCCGACGGACGTCTAACCCGGCCTGACACACTGAGTGAGGTCAGAAGCCTGCCGCAGCGCTCTTCTCGTCTGAGCTACTGGGGCTCTAACCGGCCTTGCCAACTGAGTGAGGTCTGAAAGCCCATCGCTCTCTCGTCTGAGCTACTGGCCCTAACCCGGCCTGACACACTGAGTGAGTCAGAGCCAGCGCTCTCTCGTCTGAGCTACTGGGACGGACAAGTTTAAAGCTGATAAACTTGGGAGCCTCCTGATTGTAGCTTTAATTGGTCGATGATGTATTGCTTTTTGGCATGATGGTTCCTTAGAGACAAGACCAATACTGACCCGCTAGTCAATGTTGGGTAAGGTGTCATACACCACTCGCTAGCAAACTTGTCAATGATTCGTTGTGAATTACTCTTTTTGAAAGAATCATTCATATTTCGAATAAATCGTACATGAGTCGATTCACATCATACACAAACCTGTCGTGAGTCACTGATTGAATCATGCATATACAGAAGGAATATGCTGATTGAATCATTTATTTTTTTCGGACAGCACACATTGTCCCAAAAATGCCAGCATGCATGTGCATGTGCAAAAATGCCCTGTGGACAGTCACTGTACCTGGTCAGCGTCTGGTGTAGGCACTCAATTGTCAATTAAATGCGGTATGTGTCCTGAGCTGTGATTCCTCTCTGCTTGAAGAAAATAAGTATTTGTGTTTAGTGGACACAAAGCCACTATTAATTCAACCCTTACTAGGTACATACCTTGATACTGTTAGCATTACGAGCCGGTAGGGTACTTATAAGTATTTAGGTTAATGGTAAGGCAACATATTCACCTCATACTTTGGTTCATAAACCACACTTCTTCACATCTTTTTCGCACGTCACATATCTAAACGATACCTAGCTTTTGCTGATGGGTTCTCAGTTCTCGCTCATCTTACTAAGGTGTTTCAGCGATTCAGCTATAGATTCATAAAATAATGTTAGATGCCTGATTAAAAAGGTTACTCGTCAGTTTCATTTATTGCATAATGCATTTACTTAATATTGATTAAGCATGCATTGGTCAAGTGATACGCATACACCTTTTTAATCATTGTGAATTAAGCATTTCTAAGTCATGCATAGTGCCATTTTGAATGAATCATTCATCATGAGTCATTCATATAAGCCGTGAGTCAATGTTGAATCGGCTCACCAGTGTTAGTGTTGAGTGAATGAATCATTGCATAAACTTTCATTATAGCTTGTGAATCACTGTGAGTCGACTTATAAAAGATATAATTAATTGCCAAGTCTGCTCACTTGTAACAATCAGTAAGATTGTAGTGTTCATAATCAGTGTGAGCGATTTTTTTATCAATTTTTTGCACTAATGATGATGATTTGTGCTATAATTATCTTCACAACTGTCACAAAAAATGCATGGGGTTGGGTTGATACTTTGATAGAAAAGTTAGAAATATGGATAAACCAGAAGAAGAAAAAAACTCATACTGTTGATTTTCCTGACATCTGTTGCATTGCAGTACAATATATTATCAGATATATTACGATACACGATATACGATATATTATATTTTTCATATAAACATTCCTCCCAAAGGGTATTTCAGTTAGTTGCTAGAGTTAGTTAGTTAGTTAGTTGCTAGTTGCTAGTATTTCAGTTAGTTGCTTTCAGTTAGAGTTGCTAAGCGTTCCACGCTTATAACGGTTGATACTCACAAGTAGGTACTTGGTAACGAGTTTACTGTCCGAGCTAAATTTAGCCTGCCTACGCATTGCTATTTATTATGCAGTTATATGATATGTTTCATGCACTCTGTATTTTTCGAATGCAAACTTTTATGAAAAATCAACAATCATTCAAAAGGTGCATTGAAATTGGCTGTTTAGTTTGGTTCTGGACGGCGACCTATAGTTTTCTAGATCATTTAAAAATGGATGTTTTCCAACGAGTTTTGATCGTACAGGTATCCAATAGATTGAAATGCTATCATAAACCATATATGTAAACCGTCTTTCGAAAACTAGGCAATAAAAAATATTAGAAAACGGTGATACATTCGGCGGATTAACTTGGCCCCCTTCGACGATTTATATATAGTACCTAATTGCGATGTATTGAGTGAGAGGTAATTGAACGAGAGGTATGTATTCAACAATGTACAGATTGATACAAAAGCGCCAAATATGTCGCGTTTGCAATAGTGGAAGGAAAAAACGATCATGATTACCGAAATAAGTAGATTCACTTGCTTTTTGATTTATATTAACTCCCAACTTTATCTAAGGAAATAATTGTATTCAATAGTTAAATTCGATCACATCATATCATATCATCATACATTATCGAAAGCCTAAGAAATTGTTGCTAAAAATCAAAAGGTCAGTATTTGCCATTGTTGCGTGACAGAATAACAACAACCTTCTCTTATAAATCGATTACACCCTGGTGCATTCACTGGCATCACTGTCTGTCTGCGCGGCACTTAACGAACTGAGCTTGACCCGCCTGCAGATCCATCCGGTGGTCTGACCTCGGTCACGCGGTCTTCGCCTGAGGGCAAGCTGGCGGTCAGCCGTTGCCCAGCCCAGCCCAGAATGCGTGGAAGGCGGAAGAGAGGTAAGGATTCAAACCGGGGGTGGTAGAATTTGATCGTTGATTTGTATGTGTGCATTAGGGTGTGTCATATTGATATTATTTAAAAAACGGCCCTATGATATTCTTTTGCCCTGAGGACCCAGAAGAACGATAATGAAGTTCGTTTTCTCCAACTCGCTAAACAAAGAGCGGCTCGGAGCACGAGAAGTTTTGCCCTATCTCAATACGTTACAGACATCAGCGCCGCCCTGGTGGTGGAGGTATGCACTAACGTACACACATTCATTCTGAGGGTCACTTCGGCTCTTCAACTGCAGTGAGGATCAAATAACAAAGTCCTATATAATCACAGCACTTTGCACACCATCTAGGGCAAATAATATTGCATATTCATAATTATATTCACCTCATTTAGTGCTAGAGAATGTAATGCTAACTACAAGTGTGATGTATGTACAGTCGGTCTATTATGTATCTTCCCTTTTTTAGTTTCTAAAACTAATCTAATTTCACTTCTGTGTACATAAAGGACTGATGCAAGGGAACAAGTGGTACCCAACTAGGTAGGTACCACATGTTCCCTTAAATAAATGCTTCATTTACACATAAGTGAAATTAGATGAGTTTTAGAAACTAAAAAAGGGCAAATACATAATAGACCGACCGTACGCTAAGTGTGAATGTTGGTTACTGGTCAGCGCACCATGTAACTCCACTATTATATGTAGAGCCGATATGGCTATGAACATATGAAATTATCCAAACATACTTAGGGTATTGATCATTAGTGAACACCTGGACATATCATAGCTTTTCCATAACATACAACAATTCAATTAACTTGCGAGTATGTCTTAACTCTCCAAATTCTTAATTATCCAAACACTATTTGAGGAACAACATTTCCTAAACAAGCTAGCTAATGGTGACGACCACAAATTCAGAACAAATAGAAAACAAATACAAATTACGACTTTAGCTGCCTCAGCTACCAACCAACCAACACGACAGAATAAAACCAGTAAACCTTATTTAGCTGGAAAACATTGGAATGATATACATAGGTATACGACGGCGCGCGGGACGGGGCACGGTGAATAATATCACTGGTTTTGCATGCTTTTTATCATGACTGTTCGGCGGTCTCGTCTTGACCCTCCTGGCGGTGACAGAGCCAGCGACAAATTAGTCCGTGAGTCGTGACGCTGCTCCTCGCCAAACACCGCACCAGTAGTCTCTGTCACCACCTTTACCGCGCGCTCACAGCCACCGCGTGCACCGAGAAGGCCTCGACCTGAAACGGAGTGCTGACCTGGTTCGTCAGCAAGGCCGTATAAGGTTCGTCAGCTTCTCGTTACGGAGCTGAGACGTAGACGGCTGTTCACTCACCAGATCCATCTCCCAGTTGAACAGCTCGGTGTTGCTGGTCGCAG